>JAWLRI010000258.1:160477-189556 GCA_034781795.1 Crypturellus tataupa | reverse complement strand
GACAGACTGGACAACTGGGCAGAGAGAAACCTCATGAAATTCAACAAGGCCAAGTGCAAGGTCCTGCACCTGGGGAGAAATAATCCCAGACACGAGTACAGTACACTGAGAGCAGCTCTGCTGAGAAGGACCTGAGCGTCATGGTGGACGATAGGTTGTCACGAGGAAGCAGTGTGCCCTTGTGGCCAAGAGAGACAATGGAGTCCTGGGGTGCATTAAGAGGAGTGTCTCCAGCAGGTCGAGAGAGGTGATCCTGCTCCTCTACTCAGCCCTGGTGAGGCCACATCTAGAGCACTGTGTCCAGTTCTGGGCCCCCCAGTTATAGAAGGATGTGGAGCTGCTGGAAAGAGTCCAGCGCAGGGCCACGAGGGTGATCAGGGGCCTGGAACATCTGCCCTGTGAGAAGAGGTTGAGGGAGCTGGGCCTGTTCAGGCTGGAGAAGAGAAGGCTGAGAGGGGATCTAATCAGTGTGTACAAGTACTTCAAGGGAGGCAGTGAGGAGGATGGGGCTGGCCTCTTTTCAGTGGTGGCCATCGAAAGAACAAGAGGAAATGGCCACAAATCTAAGCACCAAAATTTCCACAGGAACTTAAGGAAAAATATTTTCTGACAGTGAGGGTGACAGAGCACTGGGACAGGCTGCCCAGAGAGGTTGTGGAGTCTCCTTCTCTGGAGATCTTCAAGACCCGCTTGGATGCAGCCCTGTGCCACATGCTCTAGGTGGCCCTGCATGTTAAGGGTGGTTGGACTAGATGACCTCCAGAGGTCCCTTCCAACCCTAGGCATTCTGTGATTCTATGATTCATTCTATTATATGCTGTAAATTATACTGTCATCATCCACTATAGGCTTTGAATGCCTTCCCAATTTTACAATGAATTTTACAATGTAAAAAAATGTATTTTTGCAATGAATTCAATAAAATAAATTTTACAAATCCATTTTACAATTAATTAGCAAGAGTAAAGTGTCTAAACAGATTTCATCTTGTCTCAAGCAAAATATAAAAGCAGGAGGAGTAAGAGTAAATACTATTTTTTCAATGTCAACTTTGCAGAAATAGATGTCTCGCCAAAGACTGATTTTTTTGGCAGCATTTCCTCTTATAGATGATTTCAATTATTCTTTTCCAAAGTTTATTTTGTAAGTAACTGAATTTTTCTGAACAAACTGGGTTCCTCTTCTTTGTTCCCTGCTTGGATAAGTCTTGCCCAAGCTGTAAAGATTTTTATTATGCAATAGACTACAGTACTGCGGTTGTCATCTACTGAAATGTGACTTTGATGCCTTGTTCAGGAAGAAACTACAAAAAATGGGACTGAGGCCAACACCAGGAGGAATTCTAACCAGATATAAGGCAGTGCCTCTGGAGTTTTGGGCAATAACCTTCCCCTGGAAGGGGCCCAGGATCGCAAGGTCCCTTGGGTTCTCCCGCATTCTCCTCTAGGTGATGGGGTTGTTACAGGAAGGAAGCTGCATGTCTCTCCACACAACCTTTCCACAAAAGGCCCAGATGCGGTGACCGCCTGTGCTTCTTGAGCAAGTCAGGGATCTCCCTGGACTGATATAGAAGTGCTAGACTTTGCCTTGCAGAGAAACAAGGAAAATAAAGAGCTTTCTCCTAGCAGAAGTTCCTTAGAAATGCAAACTCTACCATGACATTTTTTTGGAAAGATACAGAAAAATATCCTGGAGCAAAATGAGATTTTGTTCTATTGCCTCATATTACTCACTGTCCTGCTCCCATCACTCTCCACTACTTTCTTAGCCATTAATAACAGCATGGGGAGGAAGCACAATAGGAAGTGTTGATTTTAATGGGATATTTCAATTTGTCTATTAGGACACAGAAGGGGAAAGAGATCATGCTAAGTGGACAAGCCTCCAAAGGGAAATGCTGGACCAAGTCTTCTGATTATACATTTACACCCACATCTTCAGACAGGATATACTAAGGAAGGGAGCATAGAGCCAAATATTTGCAAACATCCACTCTGTAGCACAGGCCTGTCTGTCTTATACAGCTATAAGCTTTTACCACACTTTAGAAACCAGAAATGGAAATGTTGCCAATGTTTTGCAGCGTGATTGAGGAGAAGCTCAGAAAATTCTGAAAAGAGTATTTTTGGTGTCTAGACTGGGTTTAGAGTAGACTTTGCAGATACAGTTCTAATAGCAATAAGTGAAATATAATTCACTGGGCTGCCACTCCCTTGAATGACCCCTCTCATGTCCACTACTTTCTATCCTGCTCCTAAAGCATCATCACAGTTGTATGCTGTAAAGCTCTTACAGTCTCCACCTCTTTTAACATCTCCTGACTCATCAGAAATGTGCCAAGCCTGTGTTGAACTGCCTGACCTAGCCAAGGATGGAACAAATGGGTTGGCAGTTGCAGCACAAAACTTTTACAGACAGCACAGATGATAGATAAATTCCCTATATGGGCAACACAGAGCTACCTTGTCAAGAAATATTTGAAAGGAGCGAAACAAAGGCAGAACAATCAGGCAATAGATTAAAAGAGCATCCTCCAAGAAGCGGAAATTGTTCTCAGAGAAGAAAACAGAAAGAATCTAAAAGGAAAAAAAAAAAGGAAAAAAGATTTCAAGGTTGGATTTCAAGAGTGAACTTCTTGCAAAAGACTTCAGCGGGTGCCAAATTAAGGGGAAAATGGAATTACAAGGAGAAAGTTCAGCCATAAACTCATGGTTCCCACCAGAAAGGAAACCAACATTGACAGCTGAAGGCAAGGGAAATAGGTTGTCCTCCCTTTAATCTTCCCGAATCGCTGTGCGATTAAACAAGCCGTGATGACATTTCACCACGAGATGGCACTAATGACGTTTAAGAAAGGTGAGAGTGGGACATGAATTTAGGAGCCTCTATAAACTATGACATAGCCAAACAAGAAGCCCAACCTGATATCTTCCTTTTTTTTTCCTTCCATTTTAAATGGAGAAAAGAACATATCTATTTATTGAGAAAGTTTTTAAAAATAGAGTGTTAGCATTTGTTTTAGGACTATGCAAGTATAGGCATCATAGGCACCAATACTATATTATAAATATAGTAGTTACAACTACTATCATTTTTATCATTTGAAGCTATACTATAACAGAGACTCATGTGTATGATGTAGGTAAACATTTCAAGATTTTGATTCTGCTCCTGAGATTCAGTTTTAAGTGATTTCAGAAGAATATCTAAATCTTACAAAGAAACATTCTGGGTTTAAGAAAGTGTGGTTTAAGACCCAGCTTTTGCATGCAGCCTCCTTGCTGTGAGCCAGGGATATTGTTTCTCTTCAGAAAGAAAGAAGATGTGAAAATGAAAGGCAATGGCACCTATAACTAAAGAATGCCATTTGCATGTGTAGTGTATGACTGCCCTGATCATGTTTAGGTGCCTTTGAAAAGGTGCTAAGTACTGCCTAAATCACTGTCTATAAGCCACAGTTGCCTTTACAGCATGTGTCCTATGTCCATAGGCCCTTCTTAAATTGCTGAGGGTGTAATATAAAGTCTCTACTTCTGCCATTCACTGCACTTACTGTTACAGCTAGAAGGGAAGGCAGGAAGTCAAAGCTGGAAGGTTCTTGCTTTGGAAGGGCCCAGTTTTCTCTTGGTTGCCACCGTTGCTGCTACTAAAGAAAGACAATCACCTTATTTAGTCACATTCATCTCCTGTCTTCAAGCTGGATTCCAATTCTGGAAACCATCAGAGGAATGGAGTAAGGCCCCAGGATGAAGTTCTTTCCTTTTCTGAAATACGGCTTGCCACCTCTGTTCTTCAGTTCTTTTGTACCATTCCATGAACTTAAAGATGAAGAAGCTGTTACAGTCCTTGAGGAAAGCACTGACCTGCTAGCAAGACAAGTTTATTTAGGGGCAAGAAGGGAAGGGATGTGATGAGGAAAACATTGAGAGAGAAGAGAAAGAACATCAGAAAAGTAATATTAGAAGGGCATTAAGAAGAAGGTTTTAAAAAGTTTCTGAAGGAACGATTTGGAAACCAATTTAATCTGATGTTTCTAAGGACTGCTTTTATGCAACAAGGCCATAATCTGCTGGAGACATTTTCAGAGGGCAACATTTTTAGAAAACTGATGAGGTTCAGGGTAAAGTCAGGACCAAGTTAGGATGTTAAGCTACTTTTAATGAGTAGCTGGTGTAGCTGAGGGGATTCTGCCCTTGATCTTGTCTCCTGCTTTTCTCTCCTGTTTTTTTTTTTTTTGAGAGAGAGAAATAGGACAACACATTAAAGTGTATTCGGCAAACACTGGCCATAGAACATGTCCTCCAGCACGCACAGAGCAAGGCAGCCAGGCACAGTGCTACTGACAGCAAGGGCCAATTCCACACATCCCATCTATCCTTCTTCACTCCTTCCTTCACCTTCCCTGAGCACCATTTGTCTCAGCAACTGGTCCTTTGTGATTAGATCCAACTGCTTTACACGTGAGCCTCGCAGAACCAGCTGTCCTGCCTCTACTCCTGCTGGCTGCCTTGGGCCACTCCAGCCCAAATCAAGGGGCAAGTGAGCCAAAAGAGCCCCCAGGTTCCCCACAGGAGAAAAGAACAGCCCCCAGGCAGGTAACAATGGCCATAGCTGATCACTGCTTGGCACCTATGTGGGTGTCACGGAGAGGAATCCTCTTCAGCTGTCCTTGCTGGTGCCTACTCCACAAAAACTATCTTTGGTGGTAGCCTGAGTGAGGCTGTTGTGGGAAGAGAGGGGAACAGGGTGACTCTCACCTCTCAGCAGGACAGGAAGGGGCCAAAGAAAGGGCAGGAGTCCCCAGCTAGAGGGGACTTCCCCATTCTCAGGATCTTCACATCCTGCAATCCCGCCTTGGCGCGTTAGTTGCTCAAGCACACTATGAGCTCAGCCCCCCTATTCTGCCGAGTGCTGGTCTTGGCTGGGACTGAGCCAGGCTGGGATGCTCTCTTCCTTGAAGCCTGGCCTTGGCATGTCACCAGGACAGGGACAACCCTAGTCACAGCCTTCCATTCCTCCCAGACCTCCAAGCCTTTCTGTGCCCACAGCTGCAGACTGGACGATCGTACCATGGGGCCAAAAGATGTCTCTCCTTCCAAGGCTGGTGCTCTCTCCTGCCTCTCAGTAGGGCACCAGCATTTCCTCCTAGTAGCTTCAGCACTGACTGGGCCTTGCCATGAGGACACATTTGCAGATGTCATCCACCTGCAGCTCATTTTACAAGGCAATTAAGAAATTACTTCTGATGTATCAATGCCACAGGCTGCAAATTATAGGGGCAAAGCACGTCAGTAGCAAGATAAACACTGTCACAGCCTAACACATATAACCCAGGCCAGTGAAGTAGGAAACAGAACTGTCTGCAAGAACTACTCCATTGGGAATAGTCAATGTACACTTCTGCCCCAGAATGATGTTGATTTTCTTTCTAATATTAACAAAGTTCAAACCAAAAAGTAAGCTAGTAATGCCTCAAAGACCTTTGTATCTGAAAGTGATTCTTGCCTCATTTTGAGGACCAAAGGAGAAGCAACTGAGGAAATAAGAGAGAAGCTGCTCAGAAGCCTCACTATTGAGTCCCTAGCTGCCAAAGGTTCCCATTCTGGATTACAGATTTGCTGACAAGGTTGCAAGAGTGGAAAATTCTCATCATCCTAAGTGAAAAAGATGATTGATAAAAGGCTAGAGAAACCACTGGTGTAACACTTAGACTAATTCTCTCAGACAAGACCATATATACAAGGTGATGTGGATCTCAGGACTTCTGAATTGCAATTGCTTCATACCGTACCTCAGGCGCTACCTGAACACCACTCAGAACAAAATGAAATAACACAGTCCTCCTCACAGAGAGAGGCTTCTGAAAAGGAAAGTACCTTTAGATATTTCAGCTGAGTCTGAAGGATCTGAGAAGTATCATGTAACAAACCAAATGAGTCTCTAGGGGTAGTTGTCCTTAAGTCCATAAGAACCAGTAAGAAGCTGGAAGTCCTGTTTCTAAACTAGAATTCTCCTGTGTACAATCCATGTTCCAGCTATAAGCAATGGGCTTAGTTTCTCTTAACTTAAGCATCTGTGAAAGAAGACTATGCTAGTTATGTTGGGCAGCGAGCAGAAAGGTACAAACACTGCACAGGTCAGCTGATCCTAAAAGCCTGTTGGCTAAGGCACGCACTAGAATGGATTCTTTCATAAGCTATAAAATGAGGCTAGCATGATGTCTACAATGTAATTCACTTATCTTGCTTCTCGGTGCTTGTTTTCTTTGATCAAAGCTGGCTCACTACCTGGGGAGAGAGATGAGAAGTGAGAGTCTATCCTAACTCTGGGCAGTAATGCAATAGGAAATTTTCTGCTGGAAGGGAACAGTATCCTTTGGCCCAAGTGGAGACAACTCCAGCTAGTCAGGGACTCTTTTAACACATCATCCAGTCTCTCCAAAAGAGGAGCTGTCAAGCAGCTTGGGATACATAAGGAACCTACACCACACTGAGACAGAAGACTACCTTGCAGAACACAAGCACATGGAAAATGGAAAGGTGTTTTCAAGGTCTCCTGGTGGTTTATGTATAAAACTATGTAAACTGTTAATCTGAGATTAAAGAGAATAGCTACCGTAAAAGAAACAATTTCTGTGCTAGTTTTCACGTTCTAGCTTTTCACTCAAGAATGAAGTGTTCTTCCCTTGGTCACTGAAAAAAACAAAGGAAATCAACATGTGAACTGTTGTGGAAAAGCACCAGCAGAGTGAGTGAAGGGCTTCTCCTACAAGAAAGCTGTCTTCCTGCCTTTCTCCTATATAATCATCATGGGACCAATGCGATATTGTATTTGTCCAATTACACCACACAGAATTTGCCTTATTATACTTATTTGATCTAGTGTTTTTCCTTATAAGATAACACATCTAGGCAGTTACGCCTAGATGGCATAACTTGCTGTTAGGAAACAAGATCTTGCAAAAGAAGGAAGATACTACGGCACCACCTTTCCTTGTGTATAAATAGTTTGAATATTTTCCTTCACTTTCCCATATCTCAGTCAATTTCTAGTCAGGAGATAACAAACAAGAGAATTTATTACAAGAGAGATATCCTTTTGTTACTGTCCTACAGTTTCTGTGTATCTGGTCACAGAAACAGCGCACTCAAAAGCTTCAAAGGAACAGAGCACTTAGTTTTCAGCGGTTTTATAGGTCATAAAATTCAAAAAAAAAAAGCATTTGTATATCGACATGTAGATTCAGTCCTCCTTGATTTTTGTGAACTTCTCTCTCTTGCCAGAACAGCAATGAGTAGTCGTCTTCTTACCTTTTCTTACTTTTCACTTTCTCAACCAGCAGTGCAAGGTGTCTAATATACAAATGCAAAATAGTACAAACATGCATTCTCAGTCCTATGTTTTCAGAGACTGAAAATTTTGGGACTGTTTTGATACTTAGCAAATCACACATCCACTGAAGAATGAATGCTGGAGCCCTCCAATCTCAAACAGAGAAATATTTGACGAACAAACTGTTCAACAACTGTGCACATGTGAGGTGCTGTAGCTTCTGTAACGACTCAAAGCACAAGCCTGGGTGTAACAACAAGATGGGTGACAGATATCAGGCCCCCAGCATCCATCATGGAACAAGTCCTCTCCTTGGTGCTAACGGAGGAAGCTACATTTTCTCTGTCCATCCCACTAAAATAAAAACAGCACCATATGCCAGAGCCTTTGGTTCTCCATCAGTATCACAAAATACAGCTGGATGACCGCCTGTTTTATCCCCAGGGCCACTTTATGCCCAATTACAGAGTAAGGCTCAGACTCACTGCTTTAGGATTCATAAGAGGCTTTCACTGCCCTCCTGCAACACCCCATCTATATATATGTATATATAGATATATATATAATTTCACACTTGCAAGGAGAAAAAAAAATAATTCAAATGATTAGCAAGCTGTACAGAGGCAAGCACACACTTGTTTGACTGCCTAAAATCTTACCCTGGTAGGAAGATAATGAATTTGCCTAGAGATACTGGAACTTGATCCTAGGGTCCTATTGCTTACTCCAGTCCTAATTCTTCAAATATATCAGAATGCAAGTAACTTTGTTCATTTGAACAAGGAATAGGAGAGGGAGAACAGTAAAGTCTAGATGAGTTTCTGTAAGAAAGAGTAGAAAAATTATAGTTTAACATGGGAGGCTGGAGACGGGACGGGACCATCAGGCTGTCTTCAGGGAACTGTTTGGAATAGCAGTTCCTGCTTCCCTCCTTTCTTATCTCTCTCTGCCTCATTGCTCTTGGGTACAACTCAATACTATCAAGTTCCCCTTTCCCCAAGCTGATACTAGTCTCCACCGTCATCACATCCTCTCCATTTTCCTCCCCTCCCTCTCTCTCTGCTTCTAGGGACAGTGGGGAAAGAGGGCAAGGCTGAGGCTTAGTCCTGCTTCAGTGAGGAGAAATGAGAGGGATAGAAAGGTTTGGGACTAAGGAAGGAAGCAGAAGGAGAGCTTCCTTCTGCCCTCTAAAGAAGGAGAGCAGGAGCAGACAAGCTCCTCATACCTCCTAAAGGAGTCACCCACCACACAAGACTGTGTGTTGCTCAGCTACAGACCTCGAGTCATATCAGCTGCATCATCAGAAGAAGGGGTGAGGGCAGATGAACACCACTGCCCGAGTCACAGAGAGTCATTGCCCTCTCTGTACCACTGAGTTCAAGTTAAAAAGGCTTGGTCTATGTCTCCAAACAAGGAATAAGCAGCCACAGATGACTGAGATATTGAGAAAGTGTTTGAAGATGAAGTGAAAGCTCTATAAAATGAAGAGAATAGACCAAAAAAGAAATAAGAATCAAAAGCAGTTGAAGGGGACAATTGTGCGAGTTTTAAATCAGTGTTATGCTTTGACTTTGAAAAAGATAAAAAAAGCATGTAATACTAGTCCAAAAGATAATGGAGCCATCAAAGTTTGTGTTGCAATGAATGTCAACTGTAAAGAGAAGCTTCAGAGGTTAAAAATGCTTTGATAAAGATCTGCAATGTTGAAAAGTCTCTAGTGCAATGCCCTGCAGGTTCACACTGCTACAGGACAAATAGCAGGAAGATGCATCTTTTACTCACAAAGGTTTTGCAGGAACAAAATCAGAACTTCCCATGTCACTGTGCCTAAGAGCAGAAGGGAACGTGCGATCATCTTGTGGGGCTTGGTGTGTATTAGCTGTCATTAATTTTCACTCGGTCACTGGTATAAAAATCATACCAACTTCAGCCATGTTCAAGCACCAATGGTCTCAAGACTGAGCAGCTTTGTGAAAAAGGTCTAGAGAACATGAGCTATGTAAACAAAAAAGGACCTTGCAGTGGCAAAAGAATAGCTGGGAGGTGTTCAAAGGATGCTGTTAAAGGATACACACTTTGGTTTGCCCAAGGTCCCTGTCAGCCTGAGGGGGAAACTGCCTTCCAAGTCCCATTTGTGGGGTCACAGTATTCCAGAAAAGGCTTATCTCATTATTATATGCATTTAACCAGGTCGTTCAGTTCAATGCCAGGAACAGCCTAAAGAATGTGAGAGTACAAGAGGTTATTAGGTGCCAAGTAGGTCAGTAAACAGCAAAGGGTTTCCAATAAGCTTTCACAGGGATGAATGTCTGGGAAATTCTCCCTCTGAAACTTCTGCAGGAAAATACCAGCTGTCTGATGAAGAACTTGTCATTCATAAAAGCAAGAATATTTGCTGTTACGTAGTATGAAGAAATAGCAAATGTATAAGATGGTTTCTTAAAATGTGCCCTTCTTCCTCAACCTGTTCACCCAGTGGCACATGGCTAGATGCATTGACTTGACAAGTACATTCTTCATCCCACAACACATTTAATCTTTCTCTATAGCACTGTTGCTCAGGAAACTGCCCCGCTACCATGAAATAGGAATCACTTCTCTGATTCAACAGTTGGGCAGCTGACGTACAGCTACACCCTTTCAAAGATTTGGAAAAATGACAAGTTTCTGTTTAAGTCTATGTTTAAATCCACATACACGTCATTGCTCACAGTGTGTGTATTACATTGCACACATATAATACTTAGTACTGTGACTGAGAAATTCAAGTTAGTCCTCATATTTTTGACACTGACTGCTACCCAGGATACTTCAAAAATGCTCAACAGCTGATACGTTCATGGGAAACCTGCGTCCTTGTGTATGTGAAGAGTGTGCATAGTCATTAGCAGATAAACTTGCTCTTTGCAGAAACTGAGATCAGTCCCTCCTCAGAAGTATTGCACCTGTTTATAAAGCTCAGGACATACACTACCTTTATTAATTACACTATCTAAATCAAAGCACATAGAAGTAATAGTGAAGAATGATGAATTGTGCCCATTATGTCAAATTGTGCCACACCTTTGCTTTTACAGGTGGAGCAATATACCTCAGTAGTATACATATAGGAAGACCTCACCACCCCCTCAAGAACTCAAAACATTTTAAGTACTGTTAGATTATGCCAGCCAAAATTGTTTGGCAAGGGAATGCTTGCAAATGTAGTGGTAATATGTTCATATTAGATAACTATCTAATCTGTTTCAAAATAAAGACACGTATGTTCTTAGCCAAAGAGAAAGAAAAAAAAATCCAAAGGAGTAATCTCTTATGAACTTAAAATATATATGATCGCGCAAAATTTCAGAATAGTACAAATTTATGTCACATAAAAATCTGTTAAAACATAAAACAAAATCTCTTATAATCTTTTTAGGTGAAGCATACAAAAAAAAAAAACCCTCTATTTATTGCCAAGGAAGGTCAGGAAAAGCTCACGAGGTGCTCCCAATTACAGTAAGACAGAGGCATCACCCAGGAAAGAAACTTAAGAAACAACATTACCTTAACCTTAAATCACACAGACATTAAAAAAGAAGCTATGTCCAACCTCCAGAGAGTTTCCAATATCTTCAAATTTCAGAACTTTTCCCTTTACTCTCTTTTTTTCCTTTTTTTTCCCAAAGTCTTTATAAAGGTTTGGGGATATTTAATATCCTTGCATGCTTAAAATCTACTGGCCTCTTCTGACTGAGCCAAAAATATGAATAGAGTGCTTTTCTGGCTGAACTAGAAACCCTTCTTTCCCAAGTACATAAATAGTGCCTATGCTGGTTTAAAAAAAAAATAAAAAATAAAAGAGAGATGTCAGGGAAACTGAAAAGCTACTCTTTTCAAACATCTTTTTTTTTTCTTTTAATCCACCTGAAATCCAGAATGTTTTTGAATTAAAATAGATTTCCAAGATGTAATAAATGTGTTTTGTTTTTATAAAGTCAAGAACTATATGGAGTTAATAGCTAAAATAAGTTATCGGTTAACAGGAAAGTCACTCATGGTAAACTTTACATTAAAATACTGTATGAAAGCAGAAGCTACTGTTTTTCTCTAGGAGAAAACCTGTCTTTGCAGATTCTCAAGAGTCTTTGAAGAATTTCTCCAGTCTCTTAAGAGGCTTTATGAAATGTTCTTCATAGAAAGCAAGCATTTCAACTGTTCCTGAACCCCAGTTGTAATAAATAGATCAGTCAGCAGTGTAGCAAAGCCACAATGACTCAGTTACACTGAAAGCGGAGGGAAACGGAATACATTTATATATAGCTGGGGTTTGGTCATGACACTGATGTCCTTAATATTTGTCCTGCCCCATGGAAACATGAATGATTACAGTGAACAAGACCACAGGGTGACCTCCCACAGAAAGGATCTACTAATACACAGAGAAGTCTTCTAGTGTGTTAACTCAGTGGAGTGGGAATGACCCACTGGGAGTTCGCAGTACCACCGCTACCGAGTCAGCAGCAATGCCTTGCATGGAACTGTGTCCCCTCTGCGAGTGATAACCCAAGAGGATATTGAAAAAGGCTATCACACCATCTTATTGATTTAGTATATGTTTTTCTTTGAGGAAAGTATAATTTTAGTTACTTTGTATGCATTTCTAGTTAATGCCATGCCATGCCACACCAGAGAAGCTTAAAAAGGCAACTTTAAAACCTTGTCCAAACACACAAGCCTGTCATTCACTCTAATCCAACGTTTATGTATATACAGAACACCACAGCCATTTCTTATATAGCAACAAGCAGTATTAAAAGTTAGCAGATTAAATTTGTCCCTGCTTTAAAACCAGCAAATCCACAGTAATTGCTCTAGGGGATGAAGTCAACCTGGTCTATCTATCAGTGGTTCGACAATAACACTAAATTTGCAAAGATGACTCAAATCATTTAGGCTTTAGAAAACATTTACAGGCCAACACAAACAGATTATAACTTTCCCAGGCTCAATAGGAGCAATGAACACCTCACCCATACTGTGCTGTTCTGTGGAAAACTTAAAGATGCATCTAATTACAGCTCTCACTGAAATGTGTTTTTCTGTGTAGCTACAATTTCAAAATACCTGGGAGGCAGGGAAACACTATCCCATTAAAGTTGTGTGGTCCTTCACAAGTAGGAAAGCAGATTTAGGAAAGCTTTCAGTCTTTTCAGTTTGCAGCTTACTGCTGCAGAAAGTACACCATTGGTAAGGAGTCATACGCAGCTTCCTTCATCCTGCCCTACAATGAATTTTGCGATTACTCCCAGGGCTCCTTTCTCAGCACTTTGTGCCAGACACTGTCCTATAATATCAGGCCTTGTTAAAGGTATGTCAATAGACAGAGCAGAAAAAAAGGTCTCAGGAGGCAGTTCATATGGAAAACCTGCTCGGCATACAAGAAGCAGCACTAGAGAAACAAGCACCTGCTATCCAGCTGTTCATGATTATATTACCAGCACAGCAGGGAAGTAGAGAATGAAATTAAGAACAAGGATAAAACAACAGGATAAATCACAGTATTTATTTTCAAATGTGAGTGGGGATAGACAACAAAAAAGAGAGACAATAAAGGAAAGAAGAGCATGGCTATGAGGATAATCTGGAAAGGGGATGTCTCCTTAGGTGAGGCAAGAAGGAAAACAGGATTTGTGAATGCATCAACTTCTGGAATGGCAAATAAGGAATATATCTCTGAGATCTTACATTGGTCAAACAGCATCAGTCAGATCAGGAAGGGAAAAGAGAGGGAAAAAAGTAGTCTAAGATCCATAGCATGTTTTAGTTAAGAAACAGAACAACTACTGCATTTTTAATATCCTACAAATACCAACAGAATGTTATTTCAAGTAGTATTGGTTCAAGTCGTTACTAGCCCGTTGCCACAAAAACATTTATAGAAACATTTCTTTAGTCAGTTTTGTAAGTTTCTTGCATGGTATCATTCTCACCATCACTTTACATCCTACTCCCCTAAGATGATTCAGTTCTTCCATAGGGATGTGGCCTTCAGGGTAAAGCAAATTGCATGGTCATGAGTCATAAGAACCTCTGTAGAACTGGTCAGACACACTATAAATTCAGCTTACCCTTCATATAATCTGCAAAATCCTTGGAGGCATACAGAGAAGCAGTGTTACTCCCTGCACAAAACAAGGTACTGTAACTATTTCTAGAGAATATTTATTTCATGTACTTTTGGGTTACGTTATTCATTGATAAATGATGGGGGAAAAAAGACAAGAGAGATTTGAATTGGAAACAACAAATGTTTGGAAATGTATTTTATTAAGATATCACTGGATGATCTAGAATGGAGTCTTAAAAATATATGGGAAAATAAATTAATTGTAAGGAGATCTATAATTTCTAGAGCCCGTTGGCCAGCATGTATATCGCAGCACAATAGGAAACACTGTGTTTGCTTATGTTAGGTAATCTGTTCCTGGGTTCATTAGTTCTTACGTAAAGCAGATCAGTTCCTGTTTTGCAAGCTACTCAAGGCAAAAATTTTCTTTATTCTGTGTTGACTCTATATTGAACATAAGTTAGTTAGTCATGGCTAACAAGATAGTCAGCCATGCCTATGGCTCTCAATGACCTCTGTAATGCGAAGGAATATAGCAGGACTTGTAGTCTACTGAATAGGGAAACTTGTGCTGCAGAATATCAGGAAAGCTACAATCTGGGCTATCATTGTGGGACAGAGCTTCCAAGTGTCATTTGTTCCTCCTGGTTGTGCCTTGCATATGTATCTTTCTCCCTAGGTGAACTTCTGGTCAGTCTCAGAACATTCACTCACTATGAATAGTAAACACAGTTGGCAGGAATAAACAGTCTGCAGGCACTGAAAAGTCAGAACACTTTAATTTACTTCCTTGAGATCAGAACCAAAGAAAATACTTGACAGTCCAGATTTTGCCTTTGGGCTAAAAGACCAAGAAAAAAAAAAGACTAAGACTTACTGAGACGCAGTAAGTCTCAGTCACACAGAGGATTACTGTGCTGCACCATCAACCTTCTGAGAGACAAGGTTTTGAAAATCCTTTTAGAAAGCCTCTAAATGATGGAAGAAATTTCAGAATCTGGAGAAAAATGGGCACACACAGAGAAATCTTTGTTGGTTCCTTACAGTATCCTTCATTTCTGTGCAGGTTTAGGACAATGGAAACTGTGAACACAGCAAACACGAGGTTTGCTCTCGACTTTTTCAAACATGAGTGTCAGGAAAATGGTAACAAGAATATTTTGTTCTCCCCATTGAGTATTTCATCTGCCTTAGCTACAATATACTTGGGAGCCAAAGGAAATACTGCAGATCAGATTGCAAAGGTAAGTCTGGGCTGCAAAATCTGGTTTTCTGAAAGGGTAGATCTCTTGGATTAACAAAGGCAAAACTGCAAGAAGGAAAATTAGTCATACAGTCTATATGTCAATATCTCCTCTGACATGCAAAGCAGTGAGGACACTATTTTTCTTACCTATCAGAGGATAAAGCCTATCATAGTCTATCCTAGTTTCTGCAGAGGTTTCCAACAAAGGGGAGTGTGGCAGTGGTGGCATTATCTCCTTTTAAATTACATCAGAAGAAATAAAGAATGTTTATACCAGAGCTCAGCAACCTGAGCACTCAGTAGGGAATGGGAGACCTGTAGTCTCCTTCCACCCTGCCACAGACAATACTCATTTCCCTAGAGATGACCCCATGCAAAAACACTCACTCTGAAGCTCTTGTAGATGTTACAAATGGCTGACATAAGTCAACATTCATAAGGTCAGATTGGAAATGCTGTTGGGGTGAAATTACACCTCCTCCTTTGAGGTGTGGATTTTACAGGAAAAATCAGCTAAACTAAATCAAACCCTACTTGTCTAAGTGTCATAGCTCTAATAGGTGGCAGAGAAAACAGTTCCAATACAATAAGACCAGGCTTCTGCCCTAGGAGGTGAAGCTTGTGAGCTAGCATTTGCTATAACAGAAGTTCTCCCACGTGCTGAGGCAGTGATCTGTCTACTGAGACACAGGATTAGAGAGGGCTGGCAGAGTTACAACGAAAAGAAAGATCTATTAGGAAGAAGAGAAAGCAAAGGAAAATAGGTCTTCTAAAAATTTTCCAAGTTTTGAATTGTACTGAAGGACATATCCCTTTAAAGCCTGGGTAAGGTACACATGCTTGCGGTAAGGAATTTAAGGCACACAGTTGTCCCCAGTGTTTTCCTGCTGGTTTATGTATAGGAGTTCTCCATTTAGAGGCCATTTTGGTGTTTTCCTCTTTGAGATATTTTCTCTGTCACATTTTACCCTGTCAGCCTAACAACTAACTCAAAGCAGATTAATTCCTCTGGAAAGGCACACAAGAGCTTTGCCCTGCAACCCTCAGCTGCGTGTGCTCAAGTCATGTTGTACACATGAGCCTAAAAGCCTAACCTCAGATCCCATGTTGAATCAGCAGTGATAGAATAATAAAATTTGATCTTGACTATTCTCTTAACCAATCCCATGACAACATTGCAACATTTTACTGAAAGAGCACATTTTCTAGCATTGTATTATTATCACATTTTTCACTATAGGTACTTCACTTTAGCAAAGCTGAAGGAGCCAGTAATGTCACTGCAACAATAAAGGTGCAAGTCTATTCCAGAACAGAAGAGCGTCTATCAAATCGATGTACCTGTTTCCAGAAAGTATCTCACCAAGTAAGTCTAGTGACCAAGCTACAGGAACTGTCACATCTTATCTTGCTTTTATTTTCCTTCCACATTTGTATTTGCCTAGGTGTACCTTCCTCAAAAATAGTGTACACAACTAGTTGGTACAGCATCCTGATAGGCTTCCTGTAATATCTTCACACAATGCAATGCTTAACACATGCTTCCCCTTTTTAGGCAGAATTGCAAAATTTAACCTCAAATTTGCAGAATTTAAAATTTAACATGACCATTCTCTGACACTTAGTTTTCTGATATTTTTTTCTTTAACTTTGAGGAGGGATCTCTTTTTTCAATTATTACTGTTCAATAAAAAACTATTTAACAACATAGCCTTTGAACAGACACCATCCCTATCTCAAAGAACTAATGTGAGATTATAGTAGAATTGCCTTCCACATATTTGACTGCAGTATCAAGATTACAAAAAATGAACTTGTACAAGCTATTTATGGTTGATACATTTCAGAAATTAATTTCCTTTTCAGTAAAAAAGTTATCAAAATAAATTGACATACAGGAAATTCCTGAGGTAGACCAGTTTATTGCAGTAATTCAGAAAATTTAAAATTATTATATTTGCTAGATATTTTTAGCAGACTTTTACAGATATCTTTTATTAAAGTATATCTTATTTAACATAGCAGAAAAATATGGAAAAGCAAACTGCATTCTTCTGGATCAATAAAGGCTTTTTATTTCTGTTGACAGAGCTCTACTGGTTGAGAAAAAGGATCATTCTAACTGTTTAGAAATTTCTATCTCTGTCCATGCCTCTGATTCTGAAGTAATGGCAAGATTAATACAGCATAGGTCTAAATTTTGAGTTTACTAATTTATAGCTTATTTTCCTTGAGCTGGTTTGAGAATCTGAATCTATATCCATTTAATCCTATTATTTCCTCTGCAATTTAAAGAATCTTCAAAATCAGAAAATAAAATTAAAATCTAGACATTTAGTGGCAATTTTCATAAAGCTGAGAGAAGTCACATGGCTAAATCTCCATGTATTGTGTAACAGTTACATGCTCTCACTCTCTGGATATACTTAGTTTTGCAGTCACCCTTAACTGTTTTACAAAGTTCAGGTTCTTCCCACTTGTGTAGTGAGGCTAATAGAGAGCCTGTGCTATGTCTACAAATTTTAATATTTTGAAAGTATACTTTTAATAGCTCTCTTCAAAATTCAGAACTGTTTTACATAGCAGATGAATAACATTTTTTTCCATTTTATTCAAGACAGAAATTGACAAATCAAGCAATATCCATACTGGATTTAAAGCACTTAACTTTGAAATCAACCAACCGACTGAAAATTACCTGCTTAAAAGTGTTAACCAGTTATACGGAGAAAAAACACTGCCTTTCAGTAAGGTATGTAGGTCACATCTAGGTAACACCATTTCATTCAAATTTTATGATCAGTCTATGACAATATACTATGAGATATGCATTTAAATACTATGTCATTATTGCTAACCTATGCATTTTCTATGAGACCCTTCCTGACTCTTCAGACAGTAAAATTTTACTTTTATAGAGTGTGTATCTAATTTCAGTGGCATTTCCAAGTTTGCTGATATGATTAACTGAAAACACCAAAGTATATGCCACTGGAAAATACTTTCTTTAACAAACATTTAAAAAAATGCTGTGCTTGTAGTCTATATCATATTTATGATGGATACTCTTTATTGGCTATAATTAATTACTGGCAGTCACACTGGCAGGCAACAAACATAAAGCAAGTTGTCTCTTTTGCCTCCTGCAGGAATACTTACAGTTAGTTAAGAAATACTACAATGCAGAGCCAGAATCAGTTGACTTTGTGGAAAGAGCAAATGAAATCAGAAGAGAGATCAACTCCAAGGTCGAACACCAGACCGAAGGTAAGCTTTGGTTTCTCTTCCTCCAGTTCAAAAGAAAAAGGCTATGTCAGCATGAAAAAAGAGGAAAAGAAAGGAAGAAAGGAAAAAAGAAAAAAAGTGTTTCTATACAGAGGTCTACAGACAGTCAAAGAAATCATTTCAGAAAGTGATATTAATGCGTTTTTCCTGAAGCATTCATCTACTGATAAACCCTCACCGAAAACTGAAGTCTTCCATTTGAACATGGGAGGAATATGGCTTATTTTTCTTTACCAGTCAAGGTTACCCACAATCTGTCCCATATATTTATGGCTAATTTGCATAGCTGCCATACCAACGTGTATAGTTTCCCTAGATTATATCTGCAGAAACTACATCAACATTTACTCTAAAACGATAAAGTTGCACAAATATGTAAATGTCATTCTCTTTTCTGTAGGTAAAATTCAAAATCTGCTGCCTCCTGGATCTGTTGACTCGCTCACCAGGCTAGTCCTGGTAAACGCACTCTACTTCAAAGGAAACTGGGCAACAAAGTTCCAGGCGGAAGCTACCAGACAAAGGCCTTTCAGAATAAATATGGTATGGGAATATACTGTCATATACCCTAGACTGGAGATGGAAAAAATACTGAATAAGATGAGGGAGAGACAGTCCTGTCAATCTTTAGACCTCCACAGCATGAACATTATTTCCCTTAAAGCATGCAGTGTATTTTCCTCACCATACCTTCAGTACCAAAACTGCACAGACATAATAGCGCTGGAGCAAGAAGTATAATCGTTAGGAAGTGGCTCACACAAACTTCCAATCTCCCCTCAAGATGAGGAAAAGAGGTGAACAAAGCTGTATTATTTAGTTCTGTATATTTTCATTTATAGCCATAAAACAAATCAGAGTGTACTACAGTTTCCTATGAATAGGGTTGAATTTAGACCGCATAGATATCCTAGCCTCCAAGTGGCTTTCCAGAAGACTCTGGTCCTCTGCAGATCCTAGAGCCAAGAGGACATCTCAGACATATTGGACAACTTGTGTAGTAGAGTAAACTTCTACCGTGCTATTTTAACTCAGCCCTTTACTTTTCAGTCATCACACAAATGACACATTTTTCATTTTATTTGTTGCAGAATACAACTAAACCAGTGCCAATGATGTTCCTGAGTGGTAAATTTAATTGGTGCTACATTGAATCAGTCCAGGCTAACATTCTTGAACTTCCATATGTCCACAATGATCTCAGCATGTTTATACTGCTACCCAATGAGATCACTGGCCTACAAAAGGTAAAGCGACTAAAACTCACATCATGTGAAAATGAAGAATGTTGTTATATATTTATTTACTTCACATCAAGCTCAAGGAAAAGAAAATCAGTCTAACATTTTAGAAACTTGAACTTCCTTGAAGTAGACTTTTAACTATAACAGCTGGCACTTTTACATTTCCTAATATTGATCAGTCCTGGAAACAATCTCTTGAAGTCCAGAAAAACACCTCCTCTTCCAGCCAAAGGAAAATAAGGTTGAGGTGGCACGTGTGAAAGATTGCCAGCCTTGGTGAGAGTCATTGTATCTATTCATACGCAGTTTTATTCTAAGAGAAAAGTGCTGCTTGGACAGCCTCCTTTACTTTCCAGGATGTCCAGAGTGTCCAGAGGTCATGTATATGGACTTCCCCATCTTCTATGGTTCTGATACATATTGTACCTCTACATTAATAGATGCTCTGAAGAAAAAAAAATCAATGTTTGGTCAATTGTAAGATGTAGGGAAGACAGAAATGGCAACAGTTAATCAGCCGGAGTATTACTATGTGACACTGCTGTTATTGTACTACAAATGCTTAGACCTGAAAGTACAGTTGCATTCCCTAAACATTACTGAAAGGAGTTCAAATACTGCATTTACCCAATGCAGAGTCATATACCCTCTTTGGTAGAAATGATGTCCAGAGTTCATTATTGTTTCATTATTGTTATTTTTTTAATTTTTTTTTTTTACTTTTTTTGATTTTTGTGTTTTTAGAGCATCTTGAAAAGTTCTCTGTTTAGAAATAGTCCTTTGAGCAGAGGTTCTTGTATACTCTGTAATTTTCTGATTCTGTTTTTAACTAACTGCAGCTAGAAGAAGAATTGACTTTTGAAAACTTGTCTGGATGGACCAGCCCAGAATTAATGGAGAAAACGAAAATGGAGGTTTATCTGCCCAGGTTCACTTTGGAAGAGAAATATAGTCTCAAATCCACCTTGAGCAGGATGGGAATAGAAGATGCCTTCATTGAAAGCCGAGCTGATTTCACAGGCATGACAAAGAACAGTGATCTGGTTTTGTCACAGGTTTTTCACAAGTGTTATGTGGAGGTCAATGAAGAAGGCACAGAAGCAGCAGCTGCCAGTTCAGGAGTTTTAGCATCACGAAGTCTTGGTGCAACTATTATTTTTGCAGCAGACCACCCTTTCCTTTTCTTTATCAGGCACAACAAGACCAAGTGTATCCTCTTCTTGGGAAGATTCTGCTCCCCATAGAAACTCAACTATTACCTAAACAAGACCTCACAACAATACTAAAAAACAAAATACACATCACAAGGTGTATTTAAATATTTTGGACTTTCTTCATTTTTCTACACATTTGATACCTTTCTGCATGTTTGAAGAGAGTGTGTATTAAAAATAATCTACAATTTGTGTCTCTGGGTTATTTTCCTTCTCAAAGAACCTGAAAATGTTAATACCATAGTATAAGTCCAAACTGTGCACTGGAGGACACTGATGCTTCTCTGCAGCGCTTTCAGAACCAGAACTGCTGCCTAACACAATGATCTCTGTCCCTCCCTGCTTCTCAAGCACTTTCTGATGTTCCTCAGATACAAAAACACAAAAATCATGGTGGAGGCAGGAGGGGCAGGACGAAGGAGGAAATGCATCCAAACTCCTTCATAAGATTTTAAAGTTAATATAAATCTCAGCCACTTTTCCTCTTTCCTTCAAGCATTTTAAGAATGGTCGCAAACATGACAGAGTTAATATCCCCTTGCTGGTGCCAAATCAGTAATGAGGAACAACGGCCACAAAGTTTGGGAGCTTCTGTTGGACATTAGGAAACAATTTCTCCCCAGGATAGCTACCATCTGGAGCAGATTGCCCCAAAAGTCTGTGGAATCTCCATCTTCAGAAGATTTCAAGACTCAGCTAAACAAAGCTGCAGCTGACCCTGTCTACTGATGATCCTGCTTCAAGCAGGAGGTTGGCCTCTGAATGCCTCTTTAACCAAAAGGCTATAATGAAAGATCCTCTTTGTGGTTCTCTATTGTCAAATGCAGCTCCCATTCTGTCTTTCCACCTCATCTTTTTCATGTCTCCCTGGCACCTTTGTGTCTTCAGCTAGCTAATAGAGTTAGCTCACTTGCTCTTAGCATACTTCTTTGGTACTCATAGTCTCTGGCCTGACTATTCCATAGACCTTTCTCCCATCTTGCTTTCTTGATGGCTTCACTCATCTTATTGAAACCACTGTTTGTTCAATTTCTGACATTTCTTCATTGCCTTACACAACACTGATTTCTGCCACTTTTCAGAATACTTGGCCCATTCTGTTCCTGTAATCAGGTTTGCAGGGAGGTCCTTAGCACACAGCACAGCATATACTTCCCCTCCCTTCTTTTCTGGGATAGTATCAACGACAAGCACTAGGCTATGTCTGTCCCCTGGCTGTATTATCTCACCCTATCTTTGCTTCAGCCCTCCCAGACAGGTTATTTTAATACTTGTCCTCCCTCAACACATGCCTGTGCAGTGCACCAACTCAGTGTTTTGCCTTGTTTCTCCAAGTATTTCTTACCATGATTGTCATGAGAGCTCTTCACCAACAGACTGGGTGTTCAACCATTATCTTGAATGCTCCCTCCTGACTTTGCTTCTGCTCATACTTCTAGCAGTCTTCAATTTTAAGCTGGACTCTAATTCAGTCATTGGCCTGTTCCTACTTCATACTCAAATATCTCATTCAGAGCTAATGTGTAAAAGCCATGCAAAGCTGGAGAATCTGGCCAACATTATCTGCTTTTGTCTAAAAATCCAAATCATGTGCTCTAGCTCTGTGACTTTTTCATTACATTAATTTATTTTAAACAGTAGTTGTCTCAACAATATCAAAGGATTTTTAGAATGAATAAACCATTTTACTCCCCAAGAAATGATGTTAAAATAGAACTGAGATTATAATTCATGTTGTCCTTCTGGTCTAAGACTAAAAAGTGACCATCATGTTAACAGAGAGGGTAAAATTGCGTAAGATCTTTTTGGGATTTGGTAGAGATGAACTTCTCTAGGGCAGGCGGGAACAGCCTGGATGCAGAGGAAAAGGAAAGGGAGGTGCAAGCTGCGCTATATTTCTAAAGTTATTCATTGCTTAACACAGACAGAGGACCTGACTAAGGACAAGGGTTAACTCTTCTCTCTCACAGGATCAGAGGTAACCATTTAAAAAAACTTAAGTAAACTTTCTCTTTTCTCGTGCTTTTGTAAAGATGCATTGTAAAGATTTGTGGCTACATGACTGCGTAGGTAAATTAAAATATATCCGTGTTATATTGCAATTGCTACTCTTGGCCATGTTTTTTCTGGATGTCAACTCTTAGAGAAAATGAACCCATAAGACTAGGGCAAGCTGCTAGTTCAGGGCAGAATTAATCATGGAAAGATTTTTTTTTAGTTTATTTTTTAGAGCAGTAACTCCTATACTAATTAAAATCTTAATTTGATAAAGGAAGGCAGGCCCTTTTCAACAAGCAAAGGCACAGCACTGCACATGATCAGGTCTGGGAGTTAGAGTAGTATTCATCGGGGAAAAACAGAGAGATTTCTGTTCTCATGATATTTTGGTTATATTCTCCGAGGAAAAGAATCAAATATGTGGTACAGATTTGGGTACCTATTGACAGGACACTATCAAAAAAAATGTAGTGATTTTTGCAATTAAACATGTGATGAATATGCACAGACTCTCAGATATCCCCCAGCAATTTCTGCAGCTCCATTCCATACATACTAATCATTCCATAGATATCAATCTTTGTTTAAATAATAATAATTTTAATGGTCTCCAGGAAAGAAAAGAGTGAGAATCAACGTAAGGCAGATCCTACTGAGCAGATATCTGGAATAATCACAATTTCAAGGAATCTGCCAGTTTCTGAGAAAAATAAAAGTTGAAGACAGAAGATGAAGGTTGTAGATAGAGACGACTAATAAAACTCTAGCTCTCTAAAAACAAATAGCATCTTTGTGCTATACTATATGCTATACTGTATGCTATACTGCATAGCAAAGATGCTATACTGTAAATAGCACCTTTGCTACATTTATATATCTACATATATATGTAGATATATATATATAGGTAATAACCAGGGAATTCAAAGGAACCTAAGAAATATGCCTAATTATATTTTTAGAATCAGCGACTAATTCTATACAGATCTAAAATCAGGTAGTGGGAAATTCAGACATTCTACAACACCATGTGCTAAAATTACAGATATTTAAATTATCTTGGGGGTATTATTTTTAGAAATCATTGGTTAAAGAAGAAATAGAAGAAAATATGCAGCTTATGAATCTGCACATTTTTGAAAACCAAAGCAGAAAGAAGCCCAAAGAAATCTGCAGCTTCATAAAAGAGGACCCCTCTACAACTACAGGGAGATATTAATAGATAACAAAAAAACTAAAATAAACTGCTAATCCTAACAGGTGGCAAGAGTATCTCTGTGTAAAAGGGAACATACAGCTAGGCTATTAGCTGTAGTCCAGACAGTATATTGTACATACAATATTTCTCACTGGTAGGCACTGTATCCACCACTGTAAACAGTCATGCTTTACTCTTTCCAGGCTGAAGCAATGGAGCTGGTCTCAGCATCAGTTGGCAACTTTTCAGTTGATCTTTTTAACCAGTTGAACGAGATCAATAAAGGCAAAAATATTTTCTTTTCTCCCTGGAGCATCTCAACTGCTCTGGCTATGACGTACCTGGGTGCAAAAGGTAACACAGCAAAAGAGATGGCAGAGGTAGGTTGCTCTGTAAAGCATGTACTCTGATATCATGCCTGTTTCCTGTATTAGCTGCAAAGTAGAAAAAGTGTCCTGTGGGTATCACCACTCCAAGCATATTGAGCTTCTCTGAACCTGATTTTTTAAAAATTATTGTATACCTTATAATTTATCTTATGATTCTGTCACAGATGGGACAGAAAAATTGTCTTTGAGAAAAATTCTCTTAGGTAGCAAACAGCTGGAGTCAGGAGCTCCTGACTCATTTAGCAAGAGCCTTGCAGATCCCAGCACCATCTCCTGCACCTTACCTGCCCTACTAGCCTCGGCAAGGATGCATATTTCTATCTTGATTTACACTTTCCTAAACACCTCTCTGACAACCCAGAAGAAAAACAGGAATGGTATACATCATACAAAGGCTCTGCTGTCCCACATTCTTCAGCACAGTCACCACTCTAATGTAACACTGCCAGACACATTGCAGAAAGATGCAAAGCAAAGAAACCAAGGCTTCAGCTGGGAGATCTCAAGATTAGTTCACATGACTACCTACCTGACACTCAGACAATTAACTCCTAAGAAGCACTTTTCCCAGCTTCCTGGACTCTTGTGCTTCTCATCAGGAAAAAAGCCAAGGTGGCATATTTCAACTGCTAGCAACCAAACTGTGGCGCCTAATCAGCTGAAGAAGTATTTGTCAACCCAAATCTTCCCCCTGGACAGCTTCAGGCAGTGTATATGCCTATAGCTTTGAAAATAAAAGTATACTATAGCAGGAGAAAGCACCCAGATAAAAGTGGCTGTGGTGCTCAGCACTGTCCAACACTCTCCTCTAGGTTGCCACACTCCATTTCAAGAGTCTTTGCACATTTGCCCTGGGGAGAACCATTTGCATTTGCACATATGCATGGCTATTACTGATAGCAGCAGTTCTGGAAGGGAGCTCAGTCTTGCAGCACGTAGACTGGAGCACTGCATTGAAGTAGCTGCTAAAGCAACAACTAGCACAGTGAGTTATCATAAGGAGTAAAACAAGACGGGGACAACATTTGATCCAAATGTGACTTTAAAGCACACAAGTTCTCTTATGCCTGTTTCTCACCTTTGGAAACTTTACTTGCAGGTTCTTCATTTCCCTCAAACTGAAGGTGCTGAAGGATCTTCTTCTGTGACCAGACCTTCTCGGGGAAGACCAAAGAGAAGAAAAATGGTATCTATTAGAATTAAAATTCCAAGCGAAAGAACCTTTGGGACCAGAGTGCCCAGACATAGCATTAGGAGTCTAGTATTTCATATCTGAATTACTCTCTATATTTAAAGTATAAAATCCAAAATCAAACCCAAAATCAAAATTCAGTTCTCTTCAGGCACTTAAACTCAAAAGACAGTCCATAGGACAGTCTGGAAGGTTTGCTATAAATCAGTTAATCGGGTGATAAATAGAGCCCTGAAAACTGCAGTGATGGTAGACTTGGAAAGTTGAAAAGGGAGAGGAAAACAATCCCCTCCTCAATAGTATCACTTTTAGTATGTTCTGAAAATTTTATGCAAAAATTCATTTGCCAAATATATGGTATGGTGTCTCTTTCCAAGGATCCTGAGCACAAGGAACCTGCTGACATCCATTCTGGCTTCAAAAAGCTCCTGACTGCCTTCAACAAACCCAGAAATACTTACTCACTAAGAAGTGCCAACCGAATCTATGTGGAAAAAACCTACTCATTACTGCCTGTAAGTTGAATTGCTTTATTAAGACAGGAGCAAAAAAGACACAAAAGTATTGCATTTTTAAATTACTTTTCATTAATAGAATCCTCTTCGAATACAGTTTTCCTCTGTAAAAGAAGAGCTATGAATTCCAATTATAAATGTATTAGGAAACATCAGTTGATCTGCCCACAGTATTTAAGGATACATTCTCCTTTAATTGAAATGTAAGAACTCCTTTTAATGCAATTTAGCTTTATTATTGGAATGCTCAATACACTCAATTGTAAATGAGACATGAAAATAAAAACATCCACTGAATATGCACAATTTTCTTCTCTTTCCAAATAAATGCTGGAATAAAGGCAGAGAATTTTCTGATATTGTGTTACTTCCTAACTGTCAACTCACAACCCAGTGCAGAGTGAAATGTTAAATCCTGCTGTATTCCATGCTGTGGGAGGCCCAGAAGCTAAGAACTTCCCTTTGGGACTGAAAAATGCAGTATCATAAAGAACTTCTTTTTTTCTCTATGACTTTTTTCAGAAGTACTTACAGTTCAGTAAGACCTACTACAATGCAGAGCCACAGAAGGTTAACTTTAGGACAGCAGTGGAAGAAGCCAGAAAAGAAATCAATACCTGGGTTGAAAAACAAACTGAGGGTAAGCTGAGCTCAACTCCAACATCTCTCTCTTACTAACTCAGTCTGCCATTTTTTGTTTTTTTTTTTTTGGATAAGTGGCCTTGTTTCCACAGTGCTAATGCAGCAGCCTGGTGGAAACTGGGCAAATGGGCAGCAGGAGACAAAGAGCAGCACTTGAACAGCTTCAAATACCTGATCCAGAGCCCAGTGAGTTCCCTGGTGAAATTCCCATCAACTCTACTGAGCTGTGCATCAGCAGTCCCTCAAAAAAGATTGCCAGTGAGGTATTGGTCCCATGTACCATGGGCAGAGCAGAGAGAGGAGAGGAACACCTCAGTGATAGGTATGACTGAGCACCTTGGGTGCTCATACTGCAAGGCAGGTGGGAAGGTCTGCCTAACTCTACTACCTTCCACTGGCCAGAAGAAGAGACCTCCTTTCACCGGGCATAACCAGCTGGCAGGGGGACTGTCTGGCTTTGTTCTTGCAACTAGTTGCCATGAAGGTGTGACTCTTTTTTTACAAAGGAGTGAATTCCTGTCAGCCAGCCAGAAATGGACTAGAAGCAGCTTTAGAAACAGTAAACAGAGCAATTCATTTATGACAGGAAGTCATTTAGAGTGCAGTGAACTGAAGCATGGATATTTTCACTCTGGATCTTTGGACTGGATCTTTGAATTGAGGAAAAGCCCAGTTGAAACATGACATGCAGGGACATATATATATATATATATTTATATACATACTAATATAAAACTTACTCCTCTGTTTTCCAAAAGGCAAAATCAAGAATTTGGTAAATTCACAAAATGTAACAAATCTCACCACGTTGGTCCTGATAAATGCTATTTACTTCAAGGCAGACTGGGAAGTGAAATTTCTGGCAGGAAACACAGAAGTGCAACCCTTCCGACTCAGCAAGGTAAGCTCTTCTGACATCCTCCTCACAGTGAACAGACTGGTGACCACAGCCACTGCTGAAATCTTTCTAATGTTTCATAAGTAGTTTAGTTATCCCTGCAGTAGCTAAACTCTCTGAAAAGCTAGTTACTGTAAAGTGTGTCAGTGATCAGCCCACCTATAACATTTATGCAACTGTGTGAAACCATAATTTGTGTCTGCTGGTCACTAAATACTCACAAATTTTAGAAAATACATTAAGATGATGCTCAGGTAAATGTTAGCCAGCTCCAGATAACAAAGAACTACAGTTTCCAAAAGCAACTTCAGAACTCTTTTTTTTTTTTTTTTTTTTAAATGGTGCTAGGAGGGTTAGATTGTAAAAAAAAAATATATATGATTTGGGGAGTCCATACTCCATGGACAATCAAAGATACTTCAGGAACCACATGCCATGTCATAACTAAGAATGGTACTTGAGCTTCCATACTGTCCAGCCTGTCTAAGCATGACCATAGTATCTCAAATAGAGGCATAGCAGGGTTTCCCTGAATGACTGGGAGATATTAGATTAGTAGAAATGTTAATGTCTTGTATCCAGAAGAGATGAGCAGCTGAAACTTCTGCTTTCTGAATAGCACTTATACACTGGTTGCTTATCTGAATGAAGGGAAGGATATACTAAGAGATGTTACATACTCCTGCAAAGGTAATTACCTATCAGAAATTCCTCTCTCTGGGGGCCCCTTTACAGACACTAGTGTTACCTTCTTCAAAAAGCTGTGAAGTACAGAGCAATCAACCAGTTATTTTTCATTGCCAGAGAGGAAAGACCACAGAAAATTGCAAATTGTTCTTGTCTTCTTAAACCAGAGCTGTTTTTACTGCCACAGTATTGAAAGGTCATATCCCATACCCACTCTATCCCCTAATCCTTGATGACTTGAGTCATATTCATCCTTCATTTCAAGGAAAAAATTCTTGCTGTTTCTAAGTCAATAAATAAATACTTCACAGAACAAGACCAAACCTGTGAAGATGATGTATATGAGACATGGATTTCCAGTTCTTATCATGCAAACAATGAATTTCAAAATGATTGAGTTGCCATATGTGAAACGTGAACTCAGTATGTTCATCCTCCTTCCTGATGACATCAAAGACAACACTACAGGTCTTGAACAGGTAAAAATATTTATATAACTTTCTTATTTCTATATCCAAGACCAATTCCATGTTTCTTTTACTGACATATTTCCACATACAACACTGTAAATATTAGACTGAAAGATGTATCTTCAAAATATATATATACCTTCTGCTGGGTAGGATGAGTACTAGCAAATTCAGTTGAATGTTTCCCAACCAGACCACAAATGGTACAATCTTAAAGGGTTAGCATCAGTATCATCTTTTGCTCATTTATAAACGGTGTCTAAAACTGAAAATTATTTCCTTGGCCAATAAGAGGACTGTGACTGAAATTTCATGATTTTTTTTTTATCCCATGCCAGGTGTGTTTTATGAACAGAGAGACAGAAGACAAGGGATTGAGATGAGGAAGGAAGATCCTTATAGCAATAATATGGGTGGTTTCACTACAGATATATCCTCTTAGCTTGATGAAATTTGTCAATATTAAAAGAATGAATCATCAGGAGGAGAATGAGACAAAGGAATTTACAGCCACAGGGAACTGTAGAGTTGGTTGTTTTTGACACTTTCCTTGGACAGATAATCTTCTCACAAATGAATGGTCAGAGAGAAAGAAAAGAAAAGAAAAGAAAAGAAAAGAAAAGAAAAGAAAAGAAAAGAAAAGAAAAGAAAAGAAAAGAA
>JAWLRI010000258.1:149392-160377 GCA_034781795.1 Crypturellus tataupa | reverse complement strand
GAAAGGAAAGGAAAGGAAAGGAAAGGAAAGGAAAGGAAAGGAAAGGAAAGGAAAGGAAAGGAAAGGAAAGGTGCAAGGAAGGAAGGAAGGAAGGTTGAGAGATGTGGAGTTCTGGAGATCATCTCTCCTTCCATGGATTTTAATTTCCTCTACTAATTGAATCAATGTCTTTTAAAACCTACCTAATTTTGACTCTGAGACCCCGGGTTTGTCTACATTATGTACCCTTAACTTGGTAAGAAAGAACATACACAGCACTGTGCATGAACAGATGCTTAGCTCTGCAACAGTCCAATGATTTTCACTCAATACTTCATGAACTGCAAGAGATAAATGTCTCTTCTCTACACATTCAGGAAGGACAGTACTGCACAAGAAGTCAGAGCTCCTTCTTAAGCTCATGTCTGTGGAACCTCTTCTCTCTGACCTGAAATTTTGTTCTGATACTATCTGCTTCTGAACACATACATCTGTTGTCTCAAAAATTAGGATTTTGTGAGACTGCAGTCTTACTACGATAGTAAGATCCACCATTGTAGTGACTAAAATTACAAGATTGCTTACTCTTTGAATCTATCATGTCAAGCATAGCACTCATTGATTGATCTCCTCCATTTGATATGAGCTGAATCCAGGTAGCACAGTGCCCAGGAAGGATAGTTGCATTGATAGATTCTGCTGGAAACACCTTGTTTTAAAAATTCAAAGGAAATATGGGGAATAGCTGGTTCTATGGAATTGGGCCAAACCGTATGGCACACACCCAGGCACCAGCAATTTTGTTCACATTGAGCAAAAAGAAATATTCTCACTTAAGACTGAATTAAAAGAGAGGAAGAAACTACTTCAGATGTTGGCAGCTAAGGGAAGTTAAGTGCCCTGTCTTTATTTTGCAGAGAATATAACAGAGGTGCTACTCAAAACCTTGCAGCAGTAAGTCTCATGCTTGTTGCAAAACAAGCATTTGATCATCAGTAATACCAGGTTATATTTCATGCTTTCACTTAAGTGCTAAAACAATTTTTAATACTTTTTGTTTTGTAACTATTAAATCCTCCCTCTTTCTTACACTGTAGCTGGAAAGAGAATTGACATATGAGAAGCTGTCTGAATGGGCTGATTCCAAGAAGATGACAGAGACTATTGTCGATCTGTACCTGCCTAAGTTTACAGTGGAGGAGAAATATGACCTCAGAGATATTCTGATCAAGATGGGCATGATCAGTGCCTTCAGCCCTAATGGTGACTTCAGTGGAATCAATGGAAAAGGTGGTTTGGCGATATCCCAAGTTGTTCATAAGTCTTTTGTTGCAGTTGATGAGAAAGGTACTGAGGCAGCAGCTGCTACAGCTGTATCTGTAGAAGTAACAAGTTCAGGTACCAACATGGAGATCCTGGAATTTAAGGCTGACCACCCTTTCCACTTCTTTCTCAGACACAACAAATCCAAGACCATCCTATTTTCTGGTAGATTCTGCTCCCCCTAGAATAAGTTATTCCTCACACTCAGACAGCTCCCAAAGTTTATTGTTCTATGGGAGAACATAAACTGCAGCCTTAAAAACTCAGCTTGAAATCATTTAGCTATAGGTACTGAAAATATACATACTTAAGTCTTTGCCCACCATGTATGGCACCACCCACAGATAACTCCACACCTCAAAAGCCATCATTGTAGTGCCCTTTCCCACCATTCTAATGAGATGGTCCTTCATTGAAGCAGGGAGCAGGATTTTGCTCTCCTGCATCAAATCTGCTCTTCTGGCTGGTTGTTTGAGAGTGAGGTGAAGGTGTAAAGACTCTGCACACAAGCTGTCCACTAGCCCCAGGTCCGCAAGTGATTTAAGAGAAGTGCAGTCCATCTTCTTAGGTCTTGTAAAAGAAAAAAATCACAAAAAAAAGAAAAAAATAGGGAAATACATATGCTTTCTTTTCCTCAATGGGAAAATTGTGTTTGCACTGCAATTGTTTCCAAATTTAAAGTCTTTTGGAAACTATCAAACCTTAACAGAAACTCAGAATCATCTCAAAATGCCACTGATTTCCCTCTGACTCCCTATACACAGACAGGTGGCATTCATTCTCTACTGCCCTCGCAGCTTCATGCAAAATTGAAGCAGCAAGGGGAAAATGATCCAACATGATGTTCATCTGCTGACTTCTGATCACCTTGAAAGATTCACACCGTACTGGTAGGACCTCACAACTAATGGTTCATCTCTGTCTGATGCACAGCCATTTGTCATCATGAACTACTAAGTATTTGGGGGGGGCGGTTATTGAGGGGGAGGTGATATGGACCTGTCACACCCATTTTGTCTTCATTTGCCTGATCTGTATAGGTTAAGATTGCTAAGAGTTCCACTGAGCAAAATTGCTAATAAATCTACTAGCAAAATGCTTTCTTGCTAACCCTTACAGATACTCAATCTAAAATCTCAGTGTATGAATCTGCTGCTTCTTTTTAATTCAACCTAATTATGCCTGTTTCCCAGTTTAGTCTGTTTGGCTAGCATCCGCACATATTATCTTGCTACCTGTATCACTGATCAATGTAGGGTTTGTAATTTAGGAGTGCATCTCAGCAAAGATTGTCATAGTGTTGACAGAAATTGGATCAGGGGACTTGCTTTACTTCATAATTTTGCCATGATCTGCATTCAAACCAATAAATGAACTTTTAAGTTGTGTTTGTGCTTGTGAGACCTCTGGTTCTCTTAGGGCATCCTGTAAACTGCATGGGTAATGTAGGTTTCCACTCTTGACATTACAAATTAAGAGCTGCATCACACTAACTGATAAGGAGTCAAGATACTCTAACACATCAGTATCTTGTTTCCATTAGACTCCAAATAGCATATGCTATCCTTGACATTTACTACACATACTAATTAAATTGTACTCTCTGATGAGCAAGTTTTTGTTCATTTTGTTTTGAGTCAAGGCATTTGAAGTTTTCTTTCTCTGCATGCATTCAGTATACCATTGTAAACTAGTACTCACTGCACTGCTGGTCTCCCTGGGAATTACTGAGAAGGGTTATTTTCCTGTCACAACACACTAGAAAAACAAAGTCTGACTAGAGCCTATAGACCAGAAGAGTGGCTTCCAGCAAAACCTTTCATCCCTGTATAATAATGAACAAGAAATGCCGTATTGACAAAATAATTTCTTTGATTCTTCCACTGACTTCCTGATACAGGTGATAGAAGAGCCAATGAGGAGATGTGCTCTGCTGGACCTCGTACTTGCAAAGAAGGGCTGGTTAGAGACATGAAGGTTGGGGACAACCCTTGCTGTAGAGACCATAAGGTGGTGGAGTTCAGAATTCTGAGAGGAGAGAGCAGGGCAAAAAGCAGGATCACAACTCAAGTTCAAAAACAATACAGCCCAAGGACCATGAAATCAAGCAAAAGGGGTTTAAGACTGGCATAGATGAACAAGGAGCTCCTAGCAAAAATTAAACAGAAGAAAGAAGAATAGAGAAAGAGGAATCAGGGACAGACCACCTGAAAGGAATATAGGAAGGTGGTCTGAGTATGCAGAGATGGGGCTTGGAAGGCCAGGGCCTATCTGGAGTTTAATTGTGTAAGGGATGTTAAGAATAACAAGAAAGGCTATAAATAAATAACTAACAAAAGAAAGACTAGGGGAAACACAGGCCTGCTGCTGAATAGGGCAGGGACCTTGGTAATAAAGAATACAGAGAAAGGAAGACTTTCCCTGGGAGGAGGAGAATTGGCTTCACTTAAGCAAACGGGACATACACAAATCATTTTGCCCTGATGAGTGCTGAGGAACATGTCCGATGTCATGGCAAGGACAATCTCAATTGTCTTTGAGAGATCATGGTGATTAGGAGAGGTGCTTGAGGACTGGAAGAAATTGCTGTCATTCCAGTTTCAAACTGGGAAAGAATAAGGATCCAGGAAGATTCAGGCCATGCAGCCTCACCTCAATGCCTGGAAAGGAGATGGAGCAGCTCATCCTAGATGTGCATCCTAACCATGTGAAGGATAAGGTGATCAATAGTAGTCAGATGGGTTCACAAAGGAGAAATCATACTTAAACAACCTAATAGTCTTCTCTGAGCTGGACAGATAAGGGGAGAGCTTGACTTTAACAAGGCTTTTGACACTGTTGGCCATAACATTCTCATAAGCATGTTCAGGAAGTGTAGGCTTCATAAGTGGATGGTGAAGTGGGCAGGGGAGTGGCTGAATGGCAGAGCTCAGAGCATTGTGATCCATGGTACAGCATCTAGTTGGGGGACTGTAGCTAGGAGTGTCCCTCAAGGGTGAATATTGGGTCCAGTGATTTTCAGTTTATTCGTCAATGGCCTCAATGAAGGGACAAAGTGCATCCTCAAAGTGCACTAGATGAAAGGACAGAGCGAATTCTCACAAAGTTTGTGGAGGATACAAAACTGGGAGGAGTGACCACTAGAGGACGGTGCTGCCATTCAGGAGGACTCCAACAGGCTGTAGAGATGAGCAGAGAGAAACCTCATGAAATTCAACAAAAGCCAGTGAAGAGTCCTTCACCTAGATTATCTAGGATTAATCACATGCACCAGGACAGACTGGGGGTTCACCTACTGGAGAGCAACTCTGCAGAGCAGGACCTGGGAGTCATGGGGGATGGCAAGTTCTTCAGCACATTTCTTAAGAAATGAATCAGGAAGGCCAATGGTATCCTGGGGTGCATTAGGAAGAGCATCACCAGGGAGTTGAGGGAGATAATCCTGTCCCTCTACTCAGCGCTGGTGCGACCACATCTGGAGTGCAGTGTCCAGTTCTGGGCTTCTCAAAACAGGACAGAGATACTGGAGCAACTCCAGCAAAGGGCCACCAACATGACGAAAGAACTAGAGCACCTGTCCTTTGAGCAAAAGCTGAGAATGCTGAGTCTCTTTAACCTGCAGAAGAGAAGCCCAAGGGGGCATCTTTTCTGTGTGTATAAATACCTGAAGCAAGGGTGTAAATGGATGGGGTGAAACTCCTTTCAGTGGTGCCCGAGATGAGAGGCAACAGGCATAAATTGAAACACTGGAAGTTCTGTGTGAACATAAGGAAAAACTTTGCTGGGATGGTGACTGAGTGCTAGAACAGGCTGCCCAGAGAGATTGTGGAGTCTCCATCCCTGCAGATATTCAAAATCTGAGCAACAGTAGGGTCCTGAACAATGTGCAGTAGGTGATTCTGCTTGAGCAGAGGGAATGAGACTAGCTGATCTCTAAAGGTCCCTTCCAATCTCAGCCTTTTTGTGATCCAGTGACTTGGGAGGACAGCAGTTGTCCTCGCCTGTGCCCATGAGCAACAATACAAAGTTTTTTAGTCACTATGATACTAGGCAACCATCTGACAGAGAATATTATCTAAGGCAATATGATTTGAATTCCGGAAAAATATTTTCCCGAATTGCGCAGAGTAAAAATATTTATTCTGCACAAACTTCTACCTGAAGTTCACTGTCCATCTCAGCTAAAGGTAATTTACACACAAAAGAGCACACTTCCAGTAGTAAGATATATTAGGGATGTGGGGATAAAGCAATCAGGGGGAAGAAGTGAAAAGAGCCAGTTAGAGGGAACACTCTCTAGAGCTCATCTGTTGTGAACTTTGCCGATATTTTTAAGGTCTTATTTTTCCATTAGTAACAGACACAAGAAAATGACTTTTAAAATGTTATTTTTACTCTGATGCCATCAGACCCTATTGCAATATATGTGATATTTACTCTCATTTTCTTTCTGAATGTGAACAGAATTTCTGGTAAAAAACGTTATGAGACCTAGTCTATCATGGATCTAAATGAACATGGACACAACTGTTTTTTTTTTTCACTGTGCTGCTTTATAATTATATGTAATTCAAAGATAACTGACTTTCAAGAAATGCTCAGATGATCCACTCAAACTACAGAGTAAACTGAATACTGGTGCAGGAGAAAAAGACTCAAAACAGGCAGAGAGATACAGCCTCATGTTGATGCTGACAAGAATGAGCATGAGAACTGACTTCAAATAAGGCCAAAAGGACTTTATCAGGACACCTATGTAAAGGATATATGCTTATCTCAAGACTTTTTATGACTGTTTGTCAAAGTTCAACATCTCCAGGATCAACAGGTCAAGTGTTCTGATGGTATCAAACTTTGTTTCCATCAATACGTTTGCAGCGAGTTAAAATTTTTCTCTTCCACCTGGCACATAGTCAGAAGCACCTTTTCTTTGGCAGATTTGCTCCCCTTTGAAACTCATCTCTCACTTACTAAACAGGATCTTGCAGCAGCTGAACATGCCACAAAGACTCTCTACATAGGTTGAGCACCCTTTCTTCATTTTCCTGTATTTTTGGCCAATCTTTGAAGCTTATGGTACAGTAATTTTCATCACAAACCACAGTTTTTTTCTCCTAAAGAATAGATAACAGTAGTTTCAGATATGTAGCAGAAACATTTCTTAAGCATATTTACCTGTTGCTGTTCCACATTTAGTATAGCACTATCAACTATAAAATTGAAGTAAGAAAACAAGATAGATATTCCAGGTACAGACGATGCACGTACTTAGAAAATGTGAAAAAAAATGAGGTACACAGAGCATTCTTCAAACCTCGTATGTCATACATACCAGTTAGATTGAAAGTGAATATATCCACATAATTCCAGGTCAAAATACGGGTTTGTACTCTTGAGAGCAGTGCTTTTTCTTCATGTTTTGACTGCATGCTAGCAAAAGGTTTACTCTGCACGTGTGAAGTAGCCACTCAGAAGTAACTGTAGGTATAGGAGAAAAGTTATAAAATTTGCAAAGGATATTTATCAGTGCAGTTTTATCTAAGTCCCAAGGACAAAAGCAAAAGAACTGTTCGTTACTCTGGTTAAAAGTAAAACATTTTTATACATGTTAACTGTCTTGTATTATGCCTTTGGTGATCTCTAATTTTACACATTCTACTATTTTACACAATCTATTCTAATTTTTCAGATTTGATTGTTACAGTTTAATATAGCAACAATTCCGATGATAGAATAAATAATTTCAAGTAGAACTTATAAGTAGTTAACTCCCTCAGTTGAGAATAAACTGGGTACAGGGTTGGGCCTACAGGTGTCTAAAATGCCTCCATCTTCAGATTTTTTTTTAGGACCAGTGTTTTCTTAAAACAACATCCATCAGTTTAAATGAGTCAAGTGTTTCATTTCTTTTAGGTTTCATCTTATAGGTTTACATGTCATCATTTCTTTTAGGTGACTGTGTAAGTACCTTCTGAGCCTCAAAGAAGATCTTTCTGAACAAAAAAGCACAAATCTAAAATAACAAAAAATAAGGGCTTTATGTGACCATGAGGATTAAATGAACACTTCTCTCACAATAGGTTGAATGTAAACAACAGTCTACTGCAATATTCTTTTTCAGTCATATCATGAAAATTAGCATCTCATCATTTCCAATGAAAAGAAAGAAAAAAAGAGAGTTTTCAAATTACTTCAACATGTCCCCTCCAGTGTGGTTGGTGTGGTTGAATTTCTTTTTACAACTTCTACATATTTCCTGGCCAAGCATCAGGGGTGTGGAGAAAGACATACTGCCCTTTATATTTCAGGATACTCATGAGCTACCAGCAGCCTTGAAGGGAGGAACACTCTTTCTCTCTCACTCACTCTCTCTCTTTATCTTCTAGACTTCCTGCCCTAACAGCCATATACAAGGTCAGTAATCTACTTATGCTCCGAAATGTACGTTCTGAAAACAGACCATGGAGAAAAGAAGCATGAATAAGTGAGGGAGCGTGCACTTTAATATAAGTTGATGTAGAGCAGAAAAGGGAGGTACAAACAGTTCTGTACTTCCAAAAGCATTTATTTCCTCAAAGGCACAAAACCTGACTGAGGAAACATCTTAATTCTTTTTACTGTCAATTTTCAGGTATGGTCATATCAAAATAACTTGTTTTATTCTGAATTTTTTTAAAAAAATCATGTAAGTCACTTGGAACTAAACAGTTTAATGATGGCATAAATCTAATGCAGGGGAAGGCAGTGTTCATTATTTTATACAGATAATAAACCTTGGGAAAACAGTGTGTCAAAACACAGTGACCAGAATGCAAACCTAAGTCAGCAAGACTTGAATAGACACAGAGGGCTGAAAGTTCCAACTCCTATCTTTAGGAAGGGTGCTTAATCATCAGGCTAATAGTTGACTTAGGATCAGAGGAATGAGCAGAGACCGTAGAAGAGAGGACTTTCCATCTCTTCCTACTGAAGCTGAAGCTAAACGTACAAGAGAGCATGACTCTATAATGCAGTGTTCTGGACAGTCAACATGGAGTAAAATGGTTCATATCTTCACTTTAATATCAAATGACTATCGGCTAGGGCATCTAGACTCTTCCTTTCCAGGAGGAGCAATGTGACGAGTAGACTGGAAAACCTCACACACAGGCATGAACTCAAATTCTGAAGACTGAAGAATTTGGATTCTTCTATGCAGATTTGATTCAGGTATTCTAAGGGAATAACTGTCACTTGTTTGAAATTCCTCTGTCAAAAATTTTCAGCTCAGCCCTGTTCCCTCCTGGAGGAAGAAGGGGCTGGGATGGAGGATTATTTTTGTATTTATCTTTTTTTTTTTTAATACATGAAGAAGAAGAGTCATCATTCTCTCTCTCTGAAATTCCTTTTTCTCAGGAATATAAGAATGCAGTCCCTTTCAGCATCAACAAGCAGCTTCAGTCTGCCCCCATACAAAAAGCTGAATGAAACTTCGAAGGGAAAAAAAAATCTTTTACCCATGGAGCACTGCCACAACTCTCACCATGGTCTGTGTAGGTGCCTAAGGGGACACTGCAATGCAGACAGCTGAGGTAAACTCTGAAATTAGGAATGTATCACCTTACAGCTAGTTCTCACATAAGCTGCATTATCTGCATTAACTGTCTTTAGGAACATTTGTCATCATCGCAGGTTTTTCATATCCATCAGATTGCAAGAGAAGAAGGTCCTTCTGAGATGGCAGTGATTTCTCAGTTGGAGACTTTGCAACACAAGTCTCAGAAAAAAAAAAGAAATCTCTGGGAACAGAAAAGTTCAACAACTACTGCTTTACCCTTATAGCGCATATATAACTGTTTGCTTTCAGTCTATGTGTACACCTCACTTCAGTAAGAAACATATACATAAAGAGTGAACTAGTAGATAAATTACTATAGAATTCATGAACTCAGATCTTTGAAAGCAGAAGATCCTAACTGATCCTAACACTATGTTACTTGGTTTTAGTCAGTCTACAGGAAACACCTGTTAATCCTTTTCCCTGATGGTTTCATTATTTCTTTGGTTCTCTTTCCTCTAAAGGAAGCTTCTCTGCTTTCTTGTCATCTTTGTCCCTCTTCTCTGTATCTCTTACGCTCTATCATTTCTGAGATGGGGAGACCAGAGCTGCACAAGAATCTGTGGAAGCACAGGGCTTTGTAGAGTGGAATATTGATATTCTATTCCTTTACTTATATAAGCTAAACTTATATTAGACTTTTTCACAATTGCAGTTTGGGCTTTTTTCATGAAAGGGTCTATTATAATTCAAAATCTCATTCCTAAATATTAATATCATCCTATATACACTAACTCTTTTACTAGTTCATTTATAAATGTTGTAATATTTATATTCCATTATAAATATTTATCTCTATTTTTTATATTCTAAATATTTTAGTAAGATCCCTGTGCAACTCCACTGTCCCTTCCCCATGGCCACTATTTCTTCCTACCTTTTAGACAAATTAGCACTTTCTCTGTTCACTCATGGACATTTGTCTTCTTCAAAAACCTTTGGCAAGAGGTTTTATCAAATGCCCTTGGGAATAGCAAATGGACTGCACAGGCTGAACTGTGCTTACTCATATGCTTCCTGACACCTTAAAAATTCCAACAAATTGGTGATGTAGGACTTCCTATTGCAAAACTACTGTTGATTCTCTTCCAATATATCATGTGATTCATAGACCCACTAAGCCTGTTCTATTCACTGGCTCAATAAATGTATGTGTTTGTGTTTGTCTTTGAAATCTTTGTAAAAGCTGTCAGCACATTAATCATCTTCCAGTTTCCTGGAAGGCGGTTTTAAATGAGATTAGCATTCTTTCAGCTTTGAGTTGATTTAAAATCCCTGAGTGATTTCTAATTAGTCCTGGTAAAAACTTATTGCTCATTTGCTTCATAATCTTTTGACTGCATATTTTGGGCTGATATAGAGAATTTCCAACCAAGAATCTCTATGAACTCTTTTGCGGAAGACAATAATGCAAAAGTTAATTTCTGCTATAACTTTATCATATCAAACATTCTCTTTATACCTGCCTCTATTTGTCCTCACAAATTCTTTGCAGATTCCTTTAGTCTAATCATCTTGTTTCAACTTTGTATTAGACTACTATTTTCTCTTGTACAGAAATCTATCTCATAAAACAGAAAAAAAAGAGTGCTCTGATGTAATCAAAAAGGTCATATAGAGAAATTTAAAACAAATTTTTCAAGTTCTTTTGATGAAAGAACTGCCCCAAATGTTCTTTCCTCATTTAACGGAGTGTATGAAATTTCAGATATAGTTTTCATTGAGGTTTGTCATTACAGTCAGGGGCATGAGAATGATGCACACAGCATACAATGAGGGAATATGATTGAGCTAACCGAATTTAAATCAGTTGTGTGTTAACAATATACAGTAGCTGACTGAATCTAGCATTAGACTGTGTCAAAGATAAGTAAAATGATTTCTCAATAAAAACTTCTATCATGTTTGGCATACATTACGGAACAAACACCTTTTGTATGCCAGATGATGTGAGGCAAGTGTGCTATTACAACTGTGCATTTGAAACCTACTACATTACCTGTATAATCTTAGGATCTGTACAGTAAATGATGTACAGAGACAGTTTAACTCATGGGGTTAGCAAAGCCTGCTTTCTCATTTAAAC
>JAWLRI010000258.1:100244-126678 GCA_034781795.1 Crypturellus tataupa | reverse complement strand
TGCAACATGCAAGATGAGAGGATGTCACCTCAGAAATTTAAATATAAAATCAGAAACCTAACTTTACACCTGGTTAAGTACAAGTCTCTCAAATACATACACAACATACAAGGACATTTTCCCTAGATAAAATATTTGTATTAATCTAGAAGGTTGTAACATTAAAAATAGTCAGACGACCTGCAGTTGATTTTCCTAGTAGGGAACTGGTAGCTACATGAAAACGAACTTCCCTATGTCAAGCTGGACTGCAGAGAGCTCCTAGCTGGGAAGGGCACAACATGAATTTCTTCCACTGGAAGAGACAATTGTTGAAGGAGGAATTCAGTCTCAGTCTTGGCCTCTCTTAAGCAGACTTATGTTCATACCCTTCATGTCATTAATTTCAATGTTTTCATGTTATTAATTAATTTAGGAAAAAAAAAAAGGAAAAAACCCTCTCTGCCATTTGTATGCTATCATCTGGATCATATCATTTAAGTTGCCCTTTCTGCAAAGCAAACATCACATCCTGGGTAGGGAAGGCAGTTAGTTAGTCATTCTAGAGGAAATATATGTGGGTCAGCTGACTCACAGCACCTTTAGAATGTTTTCACTATTATATGTTTCTATGTATTTATGTATGAGCTGCCATATATCATAATATAGTATAATAATAATATATTCCATTCCAGTCATTAAGTGAGCTTCAAAAGATAAACCCCAGGCACTTAAATGGAGAAGAAAAGAAATATATGTCATTATTTTAAAAATGTCTTTAGTTTCTCTTGTGGTTTTTGTGCAATCTCACCAGGTACTTAGCTTTTGATTTTGAAAGTAGCATTACCAAGGCTGAGCACACACTTTATGCAGCATCCTAAGAGGAAACGGACTTTTTGTTTTGCCTGCGGTCTGCTACAGAGGAACCGGAAATGGTGCAAAGTGAAATGACAACGTGACTTCATTGAAATGACGTGTCTGCTCCCGGCTGCACAGGTGGCCCTCTCCAGGGGGAATATGAGGAGTATACAGCGGGAGAAGTTTACAGTGTAGCAACTCGTGAATTACCACAGGGAGGAAGGGAAAAGATAAGATAAATAATAGTTTGCTGGCAAGGAGGCCCCTCAGCATAGGGGCTTTGATATTTTGACTTGCTGATGTTGCAGTGTGGGCCTCCTTCCTCACAGTGCTGGCGCAGAGGTGCTCGCAGCAGCACCGCACTTGTGGGCAAACTGGACTGCCCTCTAAAGGCTACTCTGGAGAGGGACTGGGTCTGACCCTGACACGGGCTGTGAGGAGATGCAAGAAATTTCCAAGGAAAAGGGGGTGTAAAGGAAGGAAACTGAATCATGTCATTATATCTAGCATACACAGTAAACTAAATCACAAGATAGGAAATAATTACGCGTCCACCGCATTTCACAACTTTTGCTGCAACATCTGCAATGTCATAACAAGGGGAGTTCAATCAATTTTTAACAGCTGAATGAAGATCTTTAAATAGAAGATTTCTGGTAGGTAGAGGCAAGAAATTTCAGTTTTGTTTTTCAGTAGGATAAAACCTCATCATGAATTCAGTTTGAGGTTTACTAAGTACTAGCAAATTCAAGAAAAAAACAGTGATGTTTTTTCTTTCTTAAGAGAAAATAATTTCGGAAACATTTAAAAGTTACACAGGGGTCATTGGCTTTACAATGAGGTCCAAGGTATTTTTTTCATGGAAAGAAACTTACTAAGTCTATCATGCTGGGAAGACACACAAACACACACAACCAAAATAATTTGCAATATAGATGACATTTGGACAAGAGAAGACAATAACCAAAAAGACTTTTCATGGATTGGCAACAAAGATTTAGATTATACATTGAAATCCTTTGATCTAGGTGAAAGTCAAGCAAAGTGTCTTGAAACATGAGAAAAGTAAAACTGCTTCCAGAGAGTTACAGTTAGCTTCCTGACCTGGAACCATTTCCCTTGTAGCTCTTTCGATCTGTAACAGTTACACTGACTGTACTTCAGAAAGGGACTTGTACAGCCTTTCTGATCTAAGTTCCACACAGCACCAAACACCTCAACCATCAAGAAATACCTTTTTGCAATTTGTGTATGCCAGGTAGCCTGAGCAGTATACCAGGTGGCTGCGTTATATCACACCTACAGCATTAAAACTACAGCATTAAAAGGTGAAAATACCTCTCCAAAACAAGTTTTCTTTCTTTGCCAAAAAATAGGAAATCCTTATTTACAGAATGAATTAGGTACAGCACTACTTTTTTTTTTTTTTTTTTTTAAATGAAATATGAATGAAATACTATAAACATGAATTAAGATGTAACACATTAAAAAAGTGAGATGTCACAATATTATAAGCAAAATGTGTGGCAAGTGGTCCTTAAGGAAGAAGTTCAGCAACCTGACTGTTGACCTTCTTATGCATTTATGGAACTTGGCAGGCCCACCTCCACTTTTTTTGTGTGTGTGTAGACATGTCAGTTGAACAGTAGAAGAGGATCAGAAATTGTAAAGTCCATAAAGCATGTGAACATTTGATATCCTCACATTTCATAAATAAGGGAGATAAGGATAGGAAACCTTGACATCTGCCAGGTAGCTAGTATAGGGACATGGGATATTAAGCAAATTACTCCTGAGTAACTACTGAGTGAATCTGGCTGTAACTGTGCGGTACTATTGTGCAGGTGGCAATTCTTGGCCAAAACAAGACGCATACCCAAAACAGATTATTCCATTGCACTTTGACAAATGTCGGCAGTTGTCCCTGTGGCTACTCAGCATTTCAGAAATGACACTTTTTTTGTTAGCTAATGATCCTCTGTAGGTCTAAATGAATACAGCCTTCTGCTACCCACCTACCGGGCAGCATAGTCATAGGCTGTTTTAGCAGTCACTAGCTTTTGAACATATCGAAACATTGCACACTCAGGAAGGATTAAAGGGTATCTGGGGGGGAGGAATTAGCATTTAAATGAAGGAATGTTGTTGACATTAGAGCCACTGCTATGGCCACAAGTTTCACCAACTGAAATGTTTAAACAACAGCAATCTTGGATGTAGATATGTTTTCAATAGGGAGAAGAAGCCGAATTCTCTCTTACAAGAGCAGGAAGTCAGTTCATGTCTCTCAGCTTTCCAGCTCAAAGCTAATGGAATTGCGGTTGCACAACTGGAAATATTTGGAGGGTATTTTTCTAACGAGAGTCTCCTTATCTGAAAGCACTTCCTAAACTGTCATCATATGACAAAATTTTAAGTGGCAGAAATTCAAAGGCCAACATAATTCACCTATTTTCATGACTCTTCTACTTCCAAAATCTTTTAAACTTGTTCTGGAAAATAAAGATGATGAAGTTAAAGGAACCTCAAACTTCCATAACCATACTGCTGTTTTAAGAACTTTTAAACAAATTCGTAGACACTGCTTTCAACAATTTAATTGGTTTAATAAATGTTGTTGTACAAAATTAGTCTGTGGAACATCATATAAACAGGTATTACATTGTAATTACATGTTGATTACCATATTTTACTGGGGGGAAGATCTTTTTTATTTTTTTGAAAATAAATATTCTCAAAATCTGAAACAGATACCAATTTAAAAAGGGAAGATGATACTCCTTGTCTCATAGGAAAAGTCAGAAGTACAAGCCATGTATGTACTTTCTCCAGTTTATTTGAACTAAAGGGTGGGTGACACTACTACGCTAATAAAGCCTACTTCTGCATTTCTATATTGCATAGCTGTAATTATTTACAAAACAGTTAACAGCAGCAGTAGTACAACCAGAAGGATAACACAGGGTCTCAAAGGCTCAGTGGTTTAATACTTTCAACCCCAGAGATCCACGGCTGATACAGAAGGTGAATTTTCATCCCAGCACAAGCATATCAAAAATGAAGAAACACTCAGACCAAGGCTAGCATGTTTTTCGTTCCTTGAAGAAGTCCACTCCTTTCAGCTCCTCGGGCAGATAGTCCTGCTCTACAGGTTCCTTGTACATAGGGTTGTATTTATAGCCCTTCGCATAGCCCAGGTTCTTCATGAGCCTCGTGGGGGCATTTCTCAGGTGCAGCGGAACAGGCGGCAGGGGCCCCGTATGCATTCGCAGACACTCTTTGACATTGCTGTATGCCCTGTACACCTCAATGGACTTTGGTGCTCTGGCAAAATAGACCACACATTGTGCAAGAATGACCTGGAAATAAGAAAAAAAAAAAGTGTTAAATGGCGTCTTTCAAGTTCTTTGGGAAAAGGGCTGATGTCCAAATGGTTTGTAAAAGACAGTGTGACTGGGATAATGCTTTTAATTGACTTCCACCTGATAATGAAGCATAAGTATGATGATTATACATCAACATAGTTTATTATTTTGGCTCTTAGGGAAGAATGGCTAATTTAGAACGCTTGAATACACGACTTTAATTATAACACAATGAAAACAAAACTAGGAGAACAACATGAAGTTGGTTAAAATGTCAAATTAGCAGCAAATATGCAGTGAGTTATGTTTGAAATCACAAATTTCAAAGAGTTATGGTGTTCTGCTTAGTAGTCAGAGAAATGGTGCACTGAATGGATAAATAATTAAATTTGCTTTCTTTGCAATCTGTTTCTTGTTATAATCACAATTATATTTTGTAGTTAACAGAACAGAATTGCTCTCAAACCAGTGAATGAATGAAGCCTTTACCTCACATTCTGGCATTCCAATAAAGTGACAACCTTGATAAGCAGCAACTGCTTGAGTTAAAGCCAAAGGATCCGCCAGGCCTGCATAAAGGGATTACATAAAAGCAGATTAAAATCAGCTTGCCTTAGGCCTCATTTATTTATTTATTTCCCCGTAAGATGTAAGGTTACCCATGCACATTTTAAAGTACCTTTTTCAGATGCAGAAACTTCAGGTATGATACTCTGCAGTGCATAAGATGCATTCCCTCCATCTGCAGCCTTCTCCCTTCTGTCCCCCCACCAGAAGAAAGGTTTGAAAGGCAGATATGATCTACAGGATGAACATGTTGCCACATAGTGGCCGCCTGAATAATAGCACATGGTTTGATACTCATTTATTTTTCTGAAAGGGGAAAATACTACCATGTAACCTAGCTTTCCCAGATCTAACAACTCTTCAGATGCTATATCCTCACTAAAAATCTTGTATTTATTTGTTTAGATAAGTCAACCGAGATGCCTTACAATTAGGTAACTACTGAGTCTGAAAATTGCAAGGCCGGGTAGGCGCTGCACTTCAGTATTTTGTTTTTCTTGCACCCAGAGGAGACTTTTTAAACATCAGGCCCTGCAAAGCATAAGCTTGAGGCAGATCTTAATTCACTGTAATATTCCAGCATGAATGATTGCATATACCTACCAATATCTTCACTTGCAAATCTCACCAGCCTCCTTGCCACATAGAGCGGATCCTCACCACCTTCAAGCATTCGAGCAAGCCAGTAAAGGGAAGCATTTTCATCTGAGCCTCTCATAGACTTGTGCAGGGCCGAGATGCAGTTGTAATGTTCCTCTCCTGTTTAGGAAAGGGTGGGAATGGGGATACATAGTAAATACACCTAAATGCAGAAAATGTATTTTGACGGATCATAGTAAATAAACATAACAAAGTATTTCAAGTATCCATGAATAACTTTAATACCTTCATATTTTTCCATATGGATCATTCCACATAACAGACCACCAGCAGATGAAAAGGAGTGCTTTTCTTAAATGCTACACTGCAAAAAAGTGCTTTTTTGATACCCTAGTGAGCTTTCTTAAAAAAAAAAAGGGACATTTTAAGCAGTTAGAAAGGAGACCTTATATAAATATCTTTAACTGACAAACAGTAAGCTATGAATACATATAAACTAGTCAGGAAGCACTGCTGCAAAAGGAATTATGAACAGATCTACCATATTGATGACTGTTGCTTTCAGACGCGCAAACTCAACAGTGAAAAGACAATGGAAGGATCAGAAAAATCCAGCTATAAACTAGTAACATTTTAGAGAAAGATTTTGCATAAATTAAAGCCTGCAAATAAAGTATGAAGAATATCCAACACAAGTTTGCTGTATAGTATGGGGAAAAAGACAAACAACTTTGCTATAGACTTAAAACAATGGCATATTATTTATTCTGGAGGAAACAGAATCACATTGTACAATCATTATAACCTCCATGAAATGGTGAGTTCTGCTGTGGCCACTAACACTGCTGAAAGGGCACTTAAAATTGTTATAAGCTCAAAACAAACAAACAAAAAAACCCAAGAAACCAGCATCCCTCCCAACCACCTGACATGTAAGACTGATAAACATAGGGATCAGGGAAACAAACAATTTACAAGAACTTTAACACTGAATTTTAATATAAGATTAAATAAAGTCTCTGAGGAAATACAAAGTCACTACACAGATCTTTTAGGTCTGAAGCTAAAAAAGAGAGGGACAAAATGAAGAACACTGAATGAGACCCTCACTACTTGCAAATTTTCTCCATGTTGGTGGCTGTGTTTCTCTTAATCAAACTTGTAAGAGTACTTTGCTGGCATATTTTTTTCAGCTTTTAACATAGTCTTTTTTATTTTTTTAAAGTGCTTGGCATTCCTTGGCTCACTGCTAACTATGTATTATAAAGGCAACTGGCTGCATTCACAACCATCTGTTATATTTCCCCTCCTCCTACGGTCAAAAGGATTTATAGCCCCAGGGCTACATCAGAACATGCTACTGTCATTTGTAGGCTCTACAAAATAAAAATGCATGTGAGTTTGAAAACCAAAGCCCCCAAACTGCTGCGACTGCTCCTCTGAAAGTCAGTGAGACTCACACTCTCCACTTTGCTGTGTTATGGTTAACACTGCAGTAGCATCCAGTGGGGAATTCTGAGTGTGGTCTTCTGGAATATGCAAGCTGCAGACAGCTATTTTTAATTGGACCTCACACACAAAGAGCTCTGTGGCATGCAGGCATTTTCACGCCAACATAAACAGCTTGTCTGTGCTCCATCATGACGCCTGGGTTCGCAGCAATGAACCCCATCAGCTGAACTCGCATCATCCTCTCGGAAGAGGAGTCTCTTGGTCTTCAAATATCTTGACAGGTTCTAACTGCCCATCTCTTTTGCTTGCTGAAGTGCTTTTATGCACTCTTGGGGCTCCTGGAGCATGTCACACTTGGAATCAGCTGGAGAGGCTCAAGGAAGCTAGCACATAGGGTAGCTCTAGAGATATATATCTTTAGAGTATTTTACAGAGAGAATCTTTAGAGTATTTAGAGGCTTAGCAAGAGAATAATTTTCTCCCTTCATTTCCCTCCTCACAAAAGTTAGTGTGGGTGACTGAATCATCTCTACAATAACAGTACTTATACACCAGACCTCGTCTTCAATAAACTGTGGAATCATACTTAAAATGTAGTTTCAATGAAAGGAAAAAAAAGATAATTATATGCATCTGAGAAATGGTCTTTATACTCATATGTGATTTTGATATTTTCTCAGTCAGTCAAAATGGACAACTCTTCTTTAGACCTTTATTTATTAACTCTCAGGCTGGATAACAAAAGTATAGACTTTGACTTTAAGAATTTAGAGACATGCACATGCGAACAGACCTGTCACTGCTGTTCTACATCCTGGATGCCTCCTGAAACCAAAACTTTGAAGAGTATCTGGAATCAAAACGTGTTTGTTCTATGAGGTTCACACATAGGTTCACACATACATTTTCTAAGAGAAATAACATAGTGTCTAAGAAATTAGATGGTGTCTAATGGCTAATAACACATAAATCTCAGTTTTGTGTCCCTAAATCTCTTAATGAAGAGTTTCCCTGATGATTTATCTAAGAAGATGGTAATTTATCTAAAGCTTTATTTGTAACAGACAAGGAAAAGGTTTCATTCACTGACTGTAACTAACATCTGCTATTCTTAAGCAATAGGCAAAAATAAAACAACAGTTCCTCTCTCCCATTACTTCCTGTCTATCTTGGCCAAAGGTAAACACCAATTGCTCTTAGGTAAAATCCAGAGGAAAGTCTTGGAAGAGCAACAACAGCACATGTGAAAAATGCCTTCGCAGAAAACACTGGGGTTAACATATAAACACTACGAAATGAGATATGCTTCCTTTCCTTATCACTGTAAGAAAGAGGATGGAACAATTTACAGCTTACAGGAAGTACTAATTCTCTATTCAGTTTAATATATTCAATCTTCATCACAGCCAAAGTTACACTATCACACAAATAATGAGATAAAACTCTGCAATTATTCTGATATTTATCTTTGCTATTTGCTACTAAAACAGCATAAACGCTAAACCATCATAGATAAGAAGTGAAAGAAGTGAAAGAGACAATACAACTCAGTCTTAGAAACCCATTGTCCCTCTGTTTCATGTCTAAAGGATTGGCCAATCTTTTGTCCATCTGTTAATATTAACTAAATTCAGTCACTGCATCCTTTTCTCTGAAAATCACAACAAAAATAGAAATACAATTGAAAGTTAAAATGCAACTAAAGAACTAATTTTCACTGATACTGTGAATGCTGCAGGTTGCTGCTGGCAGTGAAGTCTCACTAGAGCTGTTTCTCTGTTCTACCTGATAAAACACACAGATTATCTGTGCAAAGACCTTGTCTTTATTTATATGCACACAAATCAGCACAACAGCCTGAGTGGATTACTGATATACAAATAACTCCTCCTAGGCAACCTCATAAAAGTTCACAACAGAATGCGCAACTACATAACCTTTGACAAAAAGAAAATAAACAATGAAGTGAAATCAGAATTTTGTATTTACACAGCTCTGACTGAACGCTGCTTATCTGGTGCTCCTGGGTGAACACACTACATTCAAAAGTGCTATCATAATTTGACAGCATCATATCCCTTCATTTTTTGAGGGTGAAACATTTTGTTGCTCTGAAAGACTTGGATAAAATATGCTAGAAAATATTTTTATTTACACAGTAGCCTCCATCCAGAAGCACTTAATACCTGAAGCACCACAGGCTCTCTCTAATGTGGACAGAAGTGGTCAATTAGGATGCAGGCTACTCTGCAGAAGCAACACATTTTATAAAGTGAAAACATTTACCACAGGCTCTTTGGTATTCATAGCATCAAGAAAAACAGAGCTCTTCTCTCTAGCATCCACCTCTGAAAAAGTCTGACAAATAAATAAAAAACCTATGCAAAGCTCAAAGGATTTCTGCCATGAAGAACAGGCTGGAGTACTACCTAGTGCAGACACAAGCCTCAGGAAGAGGCACTCTGTGCTCTGTGACACCTCTAACTGAGGCAACGGGCAGAGGGGACCTGGGAGCAACGGTCACAAAAAACGGTCCTACATGTTAACCACCACAAGGCAACAGCAAACCCACAAGGAAGCCAATTTATGCATTGTCAGCTCCCCATAAAGGCACTACAAGGTGCCTGCAAGGCACAAGCAAGTTGCACTCAGCAAACCGGCCACATTTTCCCCTCCCACATTACTTATTGTGACACTTTCCTGTCACAGAGCCCATAGGGTTTTTTTTCTCCTCCTCCTCCATGGCCTATCCTCTGCTTCCCATATCAACCACCACACTGGCAAGTGTCTGACTGTTTCCAAACAACAAGCCATCATTTTTTCTCTGTAGTAGGAAAAGAAGCATATATTTATGTTATGAGTAACCCTAGAAATATCTCCGTTTTTGAGCAGTGGCAATTAATCAAGCATATCACACACAGTGAAAAATAAGACATGAATCAGTCCTCCAAACACTGTTTGGCCTAATCATTGGATACTAATATGCACAGCCATGCAAGTATTGCTGAAAAACTAGCATACGTGTTCAAAGGGACTCTCCTAATTCCTAACATTCAATTCCTATTTTTTAACTCTATTACTTAGAAAGCTCTAACGGCCAACCTCTGTAATGCCTAAATTGCCAAGTCACAAATTTAATAATCACATCAGGAATCCTTAAATGCATTTAGATGTGACCTACCCTAAGCAAGCTACAAAATTCTTCGCCTTAAAAAGAATATCTAAAAATAAAGCAAACTGCTCAGGTTTTCAAATAAGATAGTGCGAATGTGAGCACTTCCAAGACTTTCAGAGCAACAGCAGTGCAATGGAAGATTTCCAACCCTCCGAAAATAAACCTCCTCCTCTCCAAAATACCTCTTCTTCCTTCCCATGCAATCCTCCAGGTCTTAATACTCTAATGACCTTAAAGAACAGGTTCACTACGCAACCTTCTGCTGATGAACTTGCACTTCCTAAGTGGTGAGCAGTAATCCTGCTTGGAAGGAAGTTTGGGGTAGACCCCTTGGTACCTACCGTGTCTGCCCTGCCAAGGAACCAACAGCCTGGAAGCTACCAGGTGGATAGAGCGAGGCGTAACAACCTTAGTACAGAGCTACAAACTCTGTAGCTTTTGAGAACCTTTTGAGTTTAAGAACCACTGCTGTACTGTAAAAAGAAAGTCATTTTTAGGCCAATATATTACTACAACTACTGCTTCAACACAACTGCTATGAAAAAGAGAAAAGAAATACAATTTTTAAGTACTCAAGATGCTGCATGTCAGGAAGTGAAGCTGAAGTCTGATAACACTGTCCATGAAAGAAAGGTTAAACTGAGGGAACCCATCTTGAGCCCAAGTTCAAGACAAATTCGCAGGCTTGACACTGAGGAAGAAAGGCAACAAATCATATTTGATTAGATACATAGGAAATTCCACATGGAATTTTGTGCATATACATGAACTGATACAATGACATAAAATCCAAAGCCTTCTTTCCAGTTAAAAAACCTCCCCATTTTTAAAGACCATTATTTAAACACCAACTGTAAAAGGAAAAAAAGCGCCTGTGCAGAATTATTCCCCTAGTTCCTATTCTGTGGCATGGTACCTGCTGTCAGGGACTCACCTGCTCGATCATAGAGTATATGAGATCGTTGTAGTCCTTCCTTTACGTGCTCTTCTGTTATCAGAGCTCCATCTGCAGAACAACCTTTGGCAACCCCTGCTGCTAACCTGGCTTGAACTGCTAGCTGAAGTCCATTCAACCCAGTCCTTGCATCACCATCACAGAGGTAGGCCAGGGTGCTTAGAGCTTTCTCCTCTATGTACACAGGGAATCTGCAAGAGAACAACCCCTCAGATTTATTCCACATCACACTCCTTTCACTTGGGCGTACTGTGCTGGAGGTTACATTTCTTTGTGCAGCCCAGCGAGAGGCAGCTTGATTTAAGCTTTGTGCTTAATGCATTCTCTCATTTTTCAGTACTGAAGAGACTTGGAGAACACTGTGTGATTTGACCCTCCCTTCTCCTCCCAACGCATGTTAAATACCATGGCATGCATAAAAAGTGGAGCAAGAGCTCTCATCCATTTACCTACTTCCTTGTTTTTGCTTGAGATTGCCCAGTTTCATTAAGTTCAGTGGAAGTCGGGATAGGCTTTTACGTAAAGCCCAATCCTGGCACAGTAAGTTGAATATTAAAAGGTTTTACTTTGCCAGCATTTCATAGCTAGCATTTAAAATTCCTTGGCTAAAGGACAATGAAAAAGGTAGGAAGCTATCCAAATGCATGAGAGAATACAGGGAGGTACAACGCAATTAACATCAGATCTTTAACTGCCACTGCCAGAGACAGCCTTCACAAAACAGTTTAGGGAATTGTTTACATTGTATTGTACTTTTTTGAAATGGTAACAGCTGTTAAGATTTAGTTACTTAATACAAAAAATAATACTAGAGTACAAATAAAGGGTATCCCAGTGCATGGGAGTCACTATTCTTTCATCTAGCATGCCAATACTATACAAACTCATCATAATATAAAGGCCAAACTTCTGTAATCCATACTATAAATAAACAAGATGGTCTGAGTTGAGAGAGATTTGTTGAGATTCCATAGCAGGTTTACAGCAAAGCTGGGTAAATCATTCAAGTTCTCCAGCTCTTTCTCCAGGTTTTCAATCCCTGGGCTGCAGGTTTCACTGCACCAGCAAACTGATTCTGCTCCACACAACCCAAACACACACTGTTGAGAATTTGACTCAGACTTTAAATATATGGACAGGTTAATGGGTAAGTAGGCGCTTGCCATCAAAGGATACAACTGATTTGCTTTAAAAACAGAAGCTAGTGGAGCTGAAGTGTCATAAAAAGCAATGGCCCTAACTACACCATTTCCAGTAATGGGATATAAAATCAATACTGACATATATCAGCTGGGGATTAATGCACAGAGCTTGGAGAGGGAAGTAGTTTCTTATAGAACACCAAATAATTGGGAATTCACTCACACTGCTGCACTTAATTCACTGGAAAGATTTATTACTGCTGTTACCAGTGGTGCACACAGAAACCATGCCAAGGTTCCCAGACGCATAAATCCACTAATCTTTGATATCTGGCCTGCCTCTTTATGAGGTTATGAAAAATGTCTTTGTTAAGTGCACAACAGCTGCAAGCAGCTCTGCAACTACAGGTACACGTGAAGCTCTAAACTCCCCCTCTTACTCCATATCAGTCTGAATGGCAGATTTAGCTGCTGGTAACTGCTCTTGCTATTCCTGTCTTATAAATGCTCACTGTGCAAGTCTTAACAGAAAGAAACCTCTACAATGAGGTACACCTAATCTACTTCATAAAAAGCAGCACAAGAAAACTAAATTATATTTCTGTCTCTTCAGAGACTCTGCAAGTGCTTCACTGAACCAACATAAGCAATTTATACTGAATAAATTAAAACAAAAACCCACATGGAAGTACTAAAAATATTCCATGATGAAATCCAAGTTACAACATACTGATAATGGAAATCCTATTCCAAATAATGTATTTTGCACTAGGCTGATCTAGCCCACATCTAGCATCACATCCAGGACAAGAATAACTGAGAAATTGCTGCATAGAAGTAAGTCACTTGCCCTATATAATGAGGAGAGTCAAAAAATGAAAAAAAACTCCAAAAGACACTCTATTTTACATATCTAGCCCAATCTCAGCCTCACTCCTTCGCTTTATCCTGACTTCCACACACTGTGAATCTGCAGGACAGAATGGCTCCCATACTTTCTGACCTACTTACAAGCTCCTGATCATCTTGCAGATGGGCAATCTCATATTTTTTCCACTCTCCAAATTTAACACACAACACCCACTGGATGCCAAGACTTAATGCTGGTACCTTTTAACTGCTGAGACTTATGAGACAAAAATATAAACAAGCATGTAGGGATCCCTCGGAATCTATCATTTACTGAGCTGAAGATAATATACTAACTAAAGTAGTGGAAAATCCTTACCTCCTCCTTACCTCTCTGTCCTCAAGAGAGTTTGTGCCAAAAAACAATGTGCAATATAACATGAACTACCATAAAAGCTGTACATCAACACTGTGTTTGATCCAAGGACAAGACAGTGTAAGCAGCACCACACAGCAGATACAATGAAGTCCAAACAAGCAGAACCTTGATGATGAAAAGTTCAAAAATAGTTGGGCAGAACACAAGATAAAGTAGTTGTCTGCTTCTTTAGCATATAAATCCATACTTTCTTAGATTCTCAGTGCATTTTTTCTTACTATATTCACTCCTTGAGGGAGTGCAATGGCTTACAGGCAAGTATAAGTCTTCATTTGAAATACTGTAGGATGAGATGCAGGAGAGTCTACTGCCTTACAACACTGCTACCGAGTATGTCCTCTCATTCCAGCAACCCTAAACGTAATAAGGAAATTGGATGGATGTTGCAGTAGGAAGGGAAACATTTTCTAAAATGGCACCAAACACTCAAGATCAAAAGGCCAATGTTAAACACTGTGATTTCCAAACTAGTGAGTTCAAAATCCTGTAGTATTTGTCACACAGACAGTAACAAGTTGACTTGCAGGATGTATAGTCCTTCTGTCCTGAAACTGGGAATCTTTCATTTCACTCAGCTGCTATCTAACTCCAAATACATTAATCCAACATCCAGCCTACCGTCTGACTTCAAGCAGAGATACTATTCTGAGGGCAGTAGTAGCATGAAAAAAGCAAAAGTCAAGAATAAAAAAGAGAATATGGTTTCCACTATCAACGGCATAGTACAAGTGTAGCACATTGGTGTATGGCAGGCACAATCTGAGGTAGCATTTGTCTAAACAGCAGACAGGAAAATTTTAGCAATATAAAATGTATTCACTATTTACTTCTCCTTATCTCTCCTCTTCTTCATGAGCATATATTTCTTTCATATTCCATTCTCTTTTAGTATATTTTACTTTCAGCCTATCTTAGCCTAAAGGAATGCAATAACTGTAATACAAACTGATAAAGTAGCTTTATGAAAGTGATAATATGACAAAGATACTGAATTAAGTACTGACTCCTGCCAGCTCTATCACAGCTTTATAGTAGGAAAAGGTTCTAGAGCAGCCACAGTGGGATGAGGAGGAGCCACATGGTGTAACATTGGTGGAAGAAGAAGCAGAAAGTGACACCAAGAAAACTTCTGGTAGTATCCACTGTTCTTTTGTTTACTGCTGCATTTGTGTGCAGAGTAGAAATGACAAAATATCAGCAATACTTGCTCAGCACAGAATACTCCTGTAGAAAGCAAAGGGGATTTGCCCTGCCAGCAGGCTTATTCCTCAGGTTAAGAGAAGAGGCCACCAAGAAACACTCTCATTTTTGGATATCATGTCAGACAAGTGATGTGATACTGAGCTCGTCTGAGGCCAAGCAGCACATGCAGAACTTTAAGGTTTGAAAAGGGAGACTCATTCTTTGAGTAAAAGAAATCTTAATTCAATATGCACATCTCTTGTGCCTTCTGGCTAGCTCTCCACATTACTTCCAACATGGTCATGTCCCACATCCATGAACACACTGTCTTAGAGCTTTGTTTCCAACTCTGTAATGAAGGTGACCAATTTACCAATAGTGACTTCTGATGTACTTTTAGTTACTCCTTAAGACCATTGTGTGCCTGCAGTGAATACTGTCTCTTTTTGACAAAGGCAAGAAAGAAAGGGGGGAAAAAAATGAAACACAGTTGCTCCTGCAGAGCATAGGCATAGAAGAAACAGATGATCAGAAATAGTATGACCAATCAAACAGGAACAAGCAATCAACAAAGAAACCAAAAACTAAAACACTGGTAAAGGGCAGGATGGTAAAAAATGGAAACCCAGCACCAAGAACCAAAGTATGAATCAACTATAGACCAGAACCAGAGAGTGACAGGAAGCACAAGAAAGGCTAAACACACAGTTGTGGCAGGCAGTCTTAAATTCTTAATTCTGTTTTTGTTTTAAAACGTTTGGCTCGTGTTAGGCACTGATGTGGGGCACTCCCTCTCCCCGGGGAGATTTCTGAACCCGTGTTGGGCTGAGGGGCCGGCCTGCCTGCCAGGCTTCCTTCAGTTTGACGAAGCGCCGCATCGTGCTGCTTAAATCATCCCCAGCGAACGGAAGGTCACAGACACCGAGGGTCTGCCGAAACCCAAACCCAAACAACTGCAGCTGAAGCTATGCCTCGTGCTTTAATCCCCACATAAAGGAAAGTCTCAGAAATACCGGGCAGGGTGCAGCCGCCATCACAGCTGCGCCACTACATTAATGCTGACATGCAGGACTGCCCTCTCCTCTGCGGTTCCCATCACTGCAGCGAGTAAAAGCTACATGTGGTACAGCGATACGAGGCATGATACCCCTCCGAAAAATGGGAGGCAATAGCTTCCATTCCCTGCCCTGACCTCCATATCCTGGCTAGGGTGTCTGAGTACTCATGAAGCTATGATAAAAGTAAATGGTGAAGTGTGCTGCCTAGGGCTATCTTTTATTTATTTCATAAGCAGTGCCAGCCTAATTATCATCATGACAATGAACCAAACGATAAGTAGTGTGCACAAGCCCCAACATGAAGGAACTGGAACTATAACTTGCATCAGAGCAGCACAACATTCTGTATTATCTTTATTAGTAACCTAGCCATTTCACAAATGAGATATCTTTCCTTAAGGACAAATCAGGACTTCATTTTTCTTCAAAAACTGTCTATTTGGTTTGGACAAGAAGAAATAGAGAAAAACAAAATCTACCTTCAACTAAACCACTAACTTACAGTAAAAAAAAAAAAAAAAAAAAACCTTCACCCCATCTGAAGCACACTATAAAAGATACCATTCCACTTCTTAACCTAAGGACAAGAAGTATCCTTCTGCTCTTTTTTTTTTTTTAAAAGCATTCAGTAAACAATAACCAACAATAACCTTTTGTCAGGCATTTCCAAAATAATTTATAGGGGATGTCCTATCCACCACTTAATTGTAACATGAGCTCTTTACAACCAGTAAGAAAAACTAATGCACATTAGGACATGACAAGGACCCCATTACAGGCTTCCACAGTAAGTCCTCAGCAGCAGAATGGATTTAAATATCCTAGGGGTGAGTCACAAGCTGCAGATCCAAGTATAAAACTTGCTACTAATCCAGTCGGTAAGATTATTTTTTGGATGCGGAGCCAGGGCTTTGGACTCTCTCCCTCCCCGCACCCTCTCCCCACCACATGCTGCTACTTCTTTTCTTTACTATCAGAAGAGGCTAGGGTTTCTCTTCCCACCCCCAGCTTCATTCTCTCCCTGGCAGGCAGTCAATCCCGCGGGCTGTAGCATTGACACGCTGCAGCCCATAAAGTACTCACTCTGAGCCCTGGCTGGGGCTGCCAGCCGCAGAGCTGCCGTGCTGTTCGCCTTGGCCTAAAACCTGGATCCCTAAGGACCTGACCGCCCTCATCAGAATCACTTCCATCGCCTCGACCGAGAGCTTCTCCAGAACGATAACCCGGCACCGGCTCAGCAGAGCAGAGTTCACTTGGAAGGAAGGGTTTTCTGTGGTTGCTCCAATCAGCGTCACTGTTCCGCACTCGACGTGAGGAAGGAAAGTGTCCTGAATATGGGAGGGAAGCAGAAGAAGCTGATCTCAATCGATGATAACCTGAAATATCCCATGTGAGTAGGCTATCTGGCACTTTCCTAATACATTTTTCATGTGTTCAGAGTCTTTGGGTTTCCTGTTGATATGAAAAATAACCTCACTGACAAGGCAGCTCATCTGCTCAGCTACATGATTTAATTTCATGCGTGCAGCACATTACAGCTGTTCACCTTAATAACCCAGGCTTGCACAAGGAATAATCTTACCTGTTGTAAAGAAACTGTTAAATTTTAGCTTATTCATGTGATTGTTGTTTGCCAAGCAAGATATACCATGAAAAACATCTTATCAATCTTACTAGTTTACAAAAGCTGAAGCTATTTTTAGCTCCTCTTTGAAACAAGATTTAGGGCTACAATTCTCATTGTAGTTCTATAGGATGCTCCAGGAAATTAAGGGAAGATTGGAATACAGTTGCATAGAATTCAATAAAACCATCACCTGTACTACAGAACTGAAACTTTTCAAGCTGTGACTGAAGAAAACAATACCTAGAAAAAGAGAAAACATCCACTTGATGGCTGGAGCCACATATTATCCCAAAGTACCATGCCATGCCTTCTTTATCCCTTTGCCAGCTGAGACAAGGAGGTAACACTAAAACAAACAGACAAAATCTCTAAGCCCTTCTACATTCCAGACTTTTGATTAAGGGGAATGCAGAAAGCTAACCACAGGTTAGAGGTCGAAATGAACACAGCTGGGGGAAACATTGCTAAGGCAACTTTGGAGAAATCAGATTTCAGCAAAACGTCATATAAAGCCCTGCATGTAAGTCTTCTTAAGTATACCTCAGCCTTTTCCTTAGATACTTGAATAATTACACACTGATGCCAGGAAGTTAGTTATGGAATTTAATTTCTAAGTTTCTCCTGATCTCAGGTACCAGAAACAATAATGTTAAAATTAGAGGTTCAAAGCAAGCTATGATGTTGCTTACAAGAAGAGGTGAGTTGTACAGGAAATGCTGACAAACAATTTTTCCAAAAAGTGATGCTCTACAGTACCTGTTGAGATTTATTGAAACGATGGATCTCATCAATAAAGAGGATGGTTTTTCTCTTGAACAGTCTTTTTTCATTTTGGGCTTGGCTGATGACATCTCGAACATCGTTTGTCTTGGCACTGGTGGCTGAGAGTGTCACAAACCTTGTGCCGTTCTTTCTGCTGCTGTTGGCTATGATATGTGCCAGGGTAGTCTGAAAAAGTGGTAAGAGGGTTTTTTTTTAAGGATCATTTCAGACACAGAATGTACTGATGTAAAGAAAACAGGTAAAGAACAAAGCTATATTCTGAATGTATTTCTAGTGTTAACAGATTAGAGAACAGGGTGCTAGGGAATTCGCTCATGTCATTCACGTGCCATTCATGCTATTCGAGCCCACAGGAGACTTACAGACTTTCTGCTAGGGGCACCTGCCAAATCCAGTGCTGCATTTCTAAGGACAGCACTTGAAGTACCAGATGTATTGAGTCCCAGTACTGAAAGGCAAGTGGTAATGACACCTTTTTTCTTTACTCCTGAAGAAAAACCCTCTCCTAGACATGCTTTTGCCATAGAAGACAGAAGGATTTCAATTCACTGAGAAAACTTTTTGTACAGTATCGTAGAGGTTAAAGAGCTGGACTATTCTGAGATACCTGCAGCAGAGTCCCTGGCACAATTACACTTAAGAAATGAAAAGATACATAAATGTTGTTCATTGATGACATCTGTGTTGTTATTTCCACAGCACATAAAATGACAATAATCAAAAAGTAGTTCCCTAAAAAAGCATGAAAAATTCGGTGCTAAAAACAAAAATATCTCCTTACATTTGTTGTCTAAATAGTAATCAAAACCTGGCCAAGAGAAAACAGCTGATTTTTAACAAACTGTTAGCTGGTTTTAGTGAGCAGTTATCTTGTTTTTCTTCCCTTGTACACTGCTCCTTCATATCACTATTTATTTACAGGGAATTTCATTGCACCCACTAAAGAGAGGAACAACCTCCACTCCTATTTCACACAAACAGGTTCCCTAAACTTGAATACATATTATAGGGACATGATTTCCATGCCTTCCTTCACTCCCCTTGGTAAAGGGCGGTGTACCTGCATGACCCAAGCATAGTGTATCTCTGTTTCAAAGTACTGCAAGGCAAAAATGGATGGTTGCTTCCTCAGCCTCACTTCCTCCATGAAAGAAGGAGCCCAAGGGATCTGAAGAGAGAAATGCCTTAGGAGCTGAGGGGGAGGGCAAGTGCCAACAAGCTCCAAAGTCACTTCAAAAGATATTCCAAGGACTGAGGTTAATGCAGCAGGTGCTCCAAACCTGATGCTCTTGAGAGGAGACAGTGGGAACAACTACCCACTGGAGCCCTACTAGCAGTGTTGGCAAGACCAGGTCCATTTCCCCAGCACAGCAGCTCTGTCATGAGATGGCAACCAGCCCAAACCAGGAGAGGGGAAGTGAAAAGGCAGGATATATTCCTATTTACTCTCTCTTCAGTTTCTCTAATAGCTTCCAGATTGTTTTTAAGCAGAGGTCTCATTCCATGTCCTAGCATGACATTTGCATCTCATGTCAGGCCCATCTCACCCGGAAGAGCTCAAAACTCTTTTCCTCCTTGGAGCGCTGCTAGAGAGGACAAGGGAAAGGCATGCAGGAAAGTGTTCCCACGAGGCCTACAGAAAACAGGAAGATCTGGGAGGCAGAGCAACACATATGTCTTTGAAGCTAAGCTAACAAAATGAAGCCAAAGTTGGTATTTCTCTACAAAAGTGACTTGGTACAGAATGTACTTTTGGAGGATGCACCCATCATGTCTTCAAACTATTGGAAGCTTGGAAACCCCCAACATACCAAGTTTGAAGGTGCAAAAAAACAAACAAACAAAAAAAAAACCCTCAAACCTCTCCTTGCTTTAAAAGTAGCAGAAGGAACAAGAAAACCAACTCAAGTGTCTCTTCTAGGAGCTCTACTTACTTCATACTGCATCCTCGCCTGCATTTGCCAGGTTACACAGATGAACAGACTTGTTATATTTAGCATAAGTTCAAGAACATGGCTAAATCAGGGCAGTAGGAAGACTGCAGGGCAGATCATTGCTTTTCTGCTTTCAGGCTGGATATTTTTTAATAAATCAACACACCCTGTTGTGAAAATTGAGATTCAAAAGTGTCACATTTTTGTAAGACATAAGAATATTAGTAAAGAAAATTATATCTTCCTGCCAAGAAGAGATAGATTCCTTGTATTTTTCTGACAGCTCTGATATACAACCTCTAGACAGGCATCTTTGCTGTTGAAATAATATCAGATTTTTAAACACATAAATGGGAGGCTGTGGTTTGTCTACTTAACTTAGGAAAGAAATACAGAGAAATCTGAAAGTTACTTTTAGAAGAAGAATCTATTGAAAATCTGCTACACAATTCCCAACCAAATTAGGTGGACATCTCTCCCACCCTGCCAATCGCTGGGTCAAGAAAGGTGGTTGTAAGAACGATACACGCTGCATTTCGCAGCCAATGCTCAGGGCACACAGGCATCTTCTTGGCTTCCTTCTTCTATACTCCACAATCAATCTTGTCAAACTGCCCATCACATCCTGCTTGAGCTTCCCCTCTTCCTCTGGAAGGTTATTATTTCCCATGAGCTCAATTTTTTTCATTTCTACTTTTTCACATAGTATTTCTAGGAAAAGTCTACAACCCATACTTTTTCCTCCCTCTTTTCTATTATCAAGATGCATTGAAGCTAAGAAACATCTCAGTGAAGACATAGCACAAGCACAGTAATCGAAGAAAGAAAGCATTAACACAAACTGGAAAAAGTCTGCTCTACAGTTTTGTCACTAAATTAAATGGGGAGAAGAATTGTTTAAATTCACTACGGAAGAAGGAAAAGAAAACACACTGAATGTTCTTCATCGTCTAAAATAATTTTCAGTTCAATCTTTATAGAAGAAAAAGTTCTTAAAAAGTAGTTAAATGGAAGCTGTTATTTAATATCAACAAGCTGTTATTTAAATAACAAAAATGTCCATATAAGAAAAAAAGCATAATATGCAGCCAGATGAAAACTAAATGATTGAATGACCAAAATGAATATTTTGCTCCTTTTGTTATATTAGTTAACAGGATGTCTCTGATATAAGGGTTTTCTGTGTATCTACCAATTTTACAGATTTAACTGCTCTCCGAATGTATCCTGTTTCCCAGTTCTCCATGCTGCCACTAATCAACGCAATCTCACATCCAGAGCAGGAAAACAGTAAAAAACAAGTGCAAATTAATCCAACTCTACTGATGCCAAAGCTTAGTGGCATAGAAATAAGCTGTGGTTTCACTTTTTTACTGCCCGTTTGTAGGCTATTACCCAATGCCCACTACATTAATTCACCATAGCACTTTTCAGAAGAGTGGCATTGCCTAGCTCTCCTCAGAAAGCAGAGGTGAAAAGGTTGGCCATGGAATTGCAAACATGATCACATTATAGCAGCTGTAGAGCGAGAGCCCTCCCTCACACCTAGATGATTCCTTCCAGCACACACGTTAATCCCAGTGAATAGTTGGACAAATGTAAGGCTTGCTAGGACACCTCTGGATGACTAGAGCACAACTGGCACAGATTATATCTGCACTACGGTATACAAGAAGCACTGATCACTCCCCAGCAGAAATAATCCAGTTGGCATCCAGGTTTCCACAACAGGGATCATCACTGGTTTGTTCTTGAGCAAATCCCAGCATGAATTAACACATACGCAGCAGGGATGCAGCAAATCTGAGAGTGTGCTGCAAACAGATCCAGTCTGTGCATTAACCATACTCACAGACTTGCAGGGCTTTGAATCATGTTATCAGAAATGCACCCTGCTTTTTCCTGCTGACCTCTGACCATGATTTCCCATGTATTTTTGCATGTTCCTTTGTCCTGCTCAGGATTTCCATATCTTTGCTTACACGTCAACAGCAGCCTCTCCTCACCCTGAGTCCTCCTCCTGAGCGCAGTCGGGAGAGGGCAGGCTAAACTGTGGCTGACAACAGGCCAGGAAACTTCGGCCATGCTTTATTTCACAGCCCTGAGCGAGATGCCATGAGGGCTGTGTCCCGGGATGCCAGCCAGGGGAGCAGTTCCCCTGGGATGTAGTTAAAAAAGCTGTGGCTTGTCCCAGCCAACCTATAAATGCTAATAGCAACACTGCTGAGTTGACCCCACAATACCACATACTGCAAGCAGTCAGGTTGTGCCTGAAGGAAACTGGCCGGAGAGGAGAAGAGCAGGGCTCAGGGGCACTGACTATGAAGATAATGTAATCAAAAGTGCAACAGTTGGCACTTATATAAGGGCACATGCTATTCTTACTCATCTTGTTTGGTTCCTCACAGCCCAAACAGAGGAGTAGGGTATCATTCAGTGTGAACAACGGCATGTGTTTTATGGCACTTCCAGGATCCAAGTCAGAAGGAGCATAAACAGCGGCAAGGTCACTGTGCGATGCTCACTGAAATGGAGCCGTGCTTCTCCTTGCGGGATCCGAACTTTTCCCTATATTCCAAACACTTTACAGATACAATGAGCAACTCCAGCTCTGCTTTCCCAGAGAACCCTGATAAATTAAGTACCCAACTGAAGATGGCATAAACAAAACCAAGTACATTGTATTTTATGATTTCTCTGAGGTAATAACAATGATGATCCCATTTTCGAGAAATATTCTTAAATTTCACCGTAAAGATGCCATGCATTTGCAGTTAGAAATCTCAGGAGAATCATCTGAAAGAACTTATTTTTCAGCCTGTTTCCAATAAACCCAAGGAGTATGAACAAGAGAAGATAAAATATACCCAAGTAATCAAACAGGCATGTAGCCAATCACTTGAATTAGCAAAAAAAACAGTCTAGAGAGAAGAGATGATATACACATAAAGAGAAAAATAAGAGTATTACTTAGGCAATCAGAATACACTTGCCAGCTTTGTTTCAAAGCCTTTCAGTAAAGTTCTGAATAAAAATAAAGAAATAAATCAGACTTCTAGAAATTATCAAGTAGTGGGTAATGGAAACTTCAAGGACAACCTGTTTTGCATTTCTGTCAACTTTGCCAACTTTAATTTATTAGTAGATAAACTTTCTTTGTCCCACCTTTCACAAGGAGGAGGCTACAGATACTCTCTGCCTATATTTTTTCCTATTAAATGGCATATGTAATATAGAATGTTTATCATATTTATATAGAGGGTGCTCAGGTTTATAAACCTTGAACTGTATCTGTGGCAGCAAAATTATTCTGTGCTCAAGTTACTCTGTTCCGCTGCTAAGTCTTTACTAAAATTGGTACCCCATGGCAGACAAGCAAAAATCTAAATCCCTGTATTAAGGGGTCATAAATCACAGTACAGCTTACTCAGATTACTCTGGGATTCATACAGGCCTTTAAAAATTTGCATAGTCAGGATGAACAAGCTAACTGTCCATAAACTGATAACCATGGCATCTCCTCAAGGCAGTGTTTCATCTTATGCCCAGTGTCTGTTCAGCCTCTTAAAAGCAGAATATATGTCCTAGTGCTCAACACTTAGTGGTGTCAAAAGTAAAAACAGAAATGAACTGTTAAAAGGAAGCCCTTCCAAAGTTTTTTTTTCTTTCCTTCATAAGAAATTAAGATGACTAATTAATATACAAAATTTTTCTTTCTTAAAATGAAATGGCTAAGTACACAAAAAACTTTTAAAAACGCATAACAGAAGTATCCTGGTTTTGCCTTTTCAGTTTGAAAGGGGCTTCCTTGACAATTCTAGTGTCGCTGGGGCTGAATTCAGCTTGGTCAGAATAGTACAACACACATACTTTTCTATTCAAGTCCCTGTCTTTGTTACTCCCACAGCAAAGATTCTCCAAAAGAATTCTTGACTTATTATATAAAATACTGACTTTTTAGCACCTAAGTAGATAAGATTATTTTCTTCTTGCTCAGAAAAAAAGACTGTCTGCGGAACTACTACTTCTGGTAAAAGTCCATATTGAAAAGCAATCCAGAAATTCATTTTAAACCAGGCCCAAAAGACTCACTCAATCTCCATTTATTTTCACTTACTCCAGCTTTACCTTTAAGAAGTATCAGTTAGTGCAGTATTTGCCTGTGAAAATTGAGGCAAGCATGGCTGAAGCAAGCAGTGCAGTAACTAGATTCCTCCAGAAATGAGCACTAGTGTAAAGAAGCTAAGTGTAAAGAAGTTAACGAGGCTACACAACCCCCTTACACAGCATTTCTGAAATTAGACCAGCATATCTAATCATATTCCTATTTCAGCACCCATCCTTCAGTTTAAGGCTATTTTCTTTGATGGGTGGAGCTTTAACATGGAGCTTTGTTATCCTTGAAGCTGGACAATGTTAAGTTGGCTGTTAATACTTTTCCCACTGAAAAAATATGTATTTAACAGAAGAGAGATTTGCTTTAGTCCAACCAAATCCTGAAGTAGCGAGCAATTTTTTTTCTCCTTCACAAGATGATTTTGGTCTCAAATGTGAGTTTAGTTGTTTCTTCACAAATAAAAAAATAGATCTCCTTCCTTTCACATTAGTTCTCCATTAAATACTTTCTTATGTGCACTATGCAAGTACCAGATAATCCCAAATAATTCGTGAAAACATCTGACACGCAACCACAGACTTCTTTTTCCAACTGTAGGTGGACTATTTTGCCTTGCATTTTAGATCTGACAGAACAGGAATTTCACAAAAATACACAAGGAGAGAACTGTCAGCCACACTGCTGAAACACACAGTGCCCTTTATAAGGCAGAAGGCTTGAGATGAATCTATATTTTCGCACTGTCCTAGAAATATTAATATGCATGGATGAAGGGAAAAGTTCCAATTTTTGAAGTACAAGTTGCTGTTCCAGTAGCAGTTTCTGTCAGCAACGAATGAATGGTTTTGATACTTAAGGGAGAAGAGGAGCTATCCAATGCCTAAAATGTGTGGGGAGAGAAAACAGTGCACGGAATTTTGAACTGTTCTCTGATGGCAGGGCTGATGGAGGGGAAATGCACAGTGTTTAGGAAAGTGAAATGCGCAAACAGCAATCAATCTTAAATCTGGTGAGAAGCAGACTTGCTAAACAAAATTCCACTTAAGTTTTATGGGTGAGGAAGATGGGACATGACATAGCAGAGTGAAAAGTGCATCTACCTGGGCATGAAATCAACTGCCCCATATCCAAAGATACTGTTAGCATCACAGAGGTTTCCAAAAGACACTGCCTATTTAATAATTTATTTTTTAATTATATAAATTAGTTTCTCTTCTCTCCCTGGCCACCTCATATCCACCAACCCACCTACTCATTGACACGTTTTCAGAAATAGACCTTTACATCATCTCTGTTTTTCTGACATTGCCTCATCATTTTACGGAAAGTGGCAATTTTCTAAATTCACCATCTGTTTCCTTTCAGGTGCAGGCTATCTAAATGAAACAATTTGTCCCACCATTGGTAACATTCATCTACCAATCACTAAGAGAAACCAATATGCTATCAATATGCTAAGAGAAACATTCCCCTCTGCCCTCAACCTCTCTGCTAGAATTAATTCATTAACCACTATTTTCCCTATTCCAGATTTCCTGCATATCCCAAATGCACACACACCTCACGCACATATCTACATATAAGCAGAACTTAGTGCTCTGCATATCTTGGTGTTAAACCAACAGGAGATAATTACATATTCTGTTTGCTTTTTCATTTGAAAACTACAGTTCCTTTGCGAGGCACCGGACTCTGCCTCTGGTATCTTAAAAGGGTCAGGACAAGAGTGTTTGAGACAGGAGAGGCTCTCAAAGCAGTGAGAAACTGTTAACAGGAAGGGCTGCGTGACGTGGTCTTGTGGTGTGTTCGTCTATGTGCTAATGGATATTTAAGCGGATGGTTATTTAAGCGTACCTGGGCACAATTTCAGCTCCCTTGTGTCAGTGGTCAGAATTAGTGGGCTAAGGCAATTCTGCATGTTTACCAAGTCCCCCAGTATCTCACTCCATTCTGTAGACGTCTTTATAGATCCTGTTTCCTGACTGATTTTTAGCTTGAGTCTTTAATACAAAATTGAGGAGTTTAGCAAAGCAGTCTTACTACCTGAAAGCAAAAAGGGGGGGCTGTGTAACAAAGTACACGCTGTGAGTGCACAAGGTGTGTGTGTGTGTCTGTCGGGTTAGGGGATTAGCTACTGGTATTTTATTCCAGAGAGGCTGCACTCTCACTTTTATAAATGCATATAAGTGGATAGCACATGGGCAAATTATGGGAGAAGCCAAGAAAAGAGAAAGGGGGAGGAAGAGACAGATGGAGTGAGAAGGGAGAGAGAAGAACGAGCACAAGGCGAACGCCCCGGCCAGGGGCTCCTCAGCCCGGAGCGCCGCGTTGGGCAGCGCGGCGGCGGGAGCA
>JAWLRI010000258.1:0-99613 GCA_034781795.1 Crypturellus tataupa | reverse complement strand
GCCGCCCGCGGCCCTTCGGGAGCTGTAGTCCGCCCGCCCCCTGCGCTGTTGCACGGCCGCGGGCGGCGCCGGCGCCCGGGCAGGGAAGCGGCAGATTCAGCCTCGTCTTGGTCCCAAGCGGCCCCAGCTCCCTTGGGGCTCCCTTGGGGCTCCCTTGGGGCCTCCCGCCCGCAGCGTCCCGCGGCGTGAGGCGGAAAGGTGGCCGGGGCCGGAGCTGGCGTGCCGTTGGCATGGGAGCATAACGCGAGCACGAGAAGTGCCCTCCCCTGGGGTATTCTTCTCATGTCCGGCCTAACGTCCTAAAATCATGGGATCATTATGGTTGGAAAAGGCCTTCAGGATCATCGAGTACAACCATTAACCCTTCAACACCCGGACTGCTAAACCACATTCCTTAAGTGCCTCGTCTACACCTTTCTTGAACACTGCCAGGGACGGTGACTCCACCACTTCCCTGGCCAACCTGTTCCAATGCTTCACCGCTCTTTCCATGTAGAGGTTTCCACATAGAAAGTCCTGGTTGCTCTTTTGAGGTGCAAGAAGCTTCTAAAGTGTTTTGGTTTTTTATTTTATTAAAAAAAAAAAAAAAAAAAAAAAAAAAAAAAAAAAACACTCTTGGCATTATTTCACTGCAGGCACCCTAGGAAGGCTTCCCAACGTGCAGGAGCAATGATTCTGTGCATAGGGCCCCTTGCATGGGACAGGTTCTGCTGGAGTTCTGAGACTGTCTTCATAACACTCCACGCTCCAAATACTTTTCTTTTAAGAGAAAAAGCTCTTTTTGTCCTCTCTCTCTCTCTTTGAAAACATTCATTTTTTTTTCCATACATTTTCAGGCAGCACTGCCTGATTGAGTGAGAGGCAGAACTGGCTTGGTCAGGCTGTACTGCCAGGCATGGGAAATGGGTGTAGAAAGAGTTACGTTGCAGCACCCCTTCAGATTGATCTGAAGTGTTGTGAAGTTGCTTCAGCTTAGTAATGATTTCTGTTAAACCAGAATATCTGTCTTTGGGTTTCACCGTTGAAATATTAAGTTGAAAATTTTCAGTTGAAAAGTTCCATGTATTTATTTTTCTTTTTTTCTTTTTTAAAGGAAAATATGTCTCTTGTGTTATGTGTTACATAGAATGTCACACATGTTTTATTTTATAGAAAAGGATAGTAAGCAGTACAATTAGCATTCTGATTTACTAGCTGAATTCACTTCGGTAATTCTTTCCACATTACATCTTGGGTTTTTTTTGTTTTTGCTTTTTTGGGGATAGTTTGTTTGTTTGTTTTTTGTTAAATTATATATTTAGATTTAATTATATACTCTTACATAATAGTTCCCAGCTTGTAAATTTCCGGTCAGTCTAATGTCAAGATATATATGCTATGCCTGGGTCCATAAAGTGACCAAGTGTGGCCACAGTGTAATAGTACCTGTTTTCAGGCTTAAATCTTGAAAAAGACTGGTTTGCAATTGTTCAGAAATAAAGTTTTGGTATGAGGTCAGAGTGGAGGTTGATGGACTGAGTTTTGAGGAAGGGACATAAGGGAAAGAAGAGATTATGATCTAAAATCAAACTATGAATGAAAAGAGTTGTTTGTGGGTTTTTTTTATTGGTTTGCTTGTTTGTCTCATGCCTGTCTGCCCAGTTTTATTTTTGCCCAGTGCTAAAGACCTACTGTTTACATTTTTATTGTGCACATGTAGCTATCGGACAGACACAGTGTATATATAGCCATTTTGCATAAACCTAGGCAAGTTTCTGTGTTTCTATCCCGTATCTGTGTTTTCTGAGTACGTAACTGAAAATATGCTTCATGAAGCATGTTGTTTTCACTGAAGCGAAAGGTTGTCTTGCTGAGGAAAAACAAAGATAAAGCATTTCCCAGGCCAAAGTTCAGGAATGTAAATTATGCAGGGAAGCTTCACCCTCATTTTGGGGAAATAGTGCTCACGAGACAATTGAACACATTTATTTTTCTTTTTAATGAAGTGGACAACCATTGCCCAGTGACACATGACTGGGATGGGATTTCTTTCCTGGGATTGTAGAGGAGACAATGGCAAACAAATTTTGCTATATGCATCTCAAAAACTTACTCTTGTTTACCTTATTGTTTCAGGGAAATATTAAGGTAATAATAAGAGAGAGGGCAATAACATTTGGACTAAATCCTAGTCTCCACTTAGTAACTGAGCACAGTAATGCCTTCAGCTTGCCCATCCCATTTATATTTCCCATCAGTCAGCTTGACAGAACAACATGCCCTTTCAATAGGACATGTCATTCTCATTAGATGGATGGCCACATTTGGTGACCATAACCTAGAGGATGATGTGCTCTTTGAAGAAGTATGGAGAGCCTGAATCAACTTTCCCTTGTTGCAGTCATGTCAGGGCAGAAGTGGTCTTCACAGCCAGGTAGCTCTAAAAGACTTTATGGCCTTTGAGTAACTGGAGACTTGGAGGCAGGGGAAGGAATCTGGAAACCTCAACCAGTTTTCCTAATGACTTTGAAATGTGTTCCATCATCCCTTGATATGGACTAGGTAAAAGGATACGTAAAACAGCTTGAGGGTTAGACCGAGGCCCTATATTATGTCACCTGCAATTGTTAGCTTGTTTAACAACACTGAAACACCCTGCTGTGAGGACCTGGAGAAGAAAAAACTCTTAAAACATTTTTCTCCTGAAGGGCAAAGAAAGGGATGTCAGAGGCCTGAGAACCAGGTGTAGGCTGGAAGGAGAAGACTTGGCAATTTTACCTATTAGGTATGAGAGTTGTGAAGCTCATGAATGTTTCCCATGCATGTGTCCCTGCATCACACACAGAAGCGGTGTGGCTCTAGGGTCTTTCTCATACTTTGGGGCTCCACAGGTCATATGGTAGCAGAAAGAAGAAAGGCTGTGAACGTATGCTGTAGTAGGCGGTGTTTATTCAGCTTCATGGGACACTGATGCTCCCGAGTCAGGAAGGCTCATTAATAAGCTGCAGCCTTGCACAATATATCCTTTGCTGTCCCGTGACTTACAAGTGCAAATGTTAGCAATGTTAGCATGCCACCTCCCATGTCACATGTGATAGCATGTGGCATCTTTAGCATCTCAGAAGAGTGCTGAGGTCTAAGTGTTGTCAGTGCAAAATCAGTTGAGATGATAGATATAAGTCTAATCTGTTCCATGGACACACACAGGGGGTCAAAATACAATGAAGAATATTTTCTACTGGGTGGTATTCAGGTGAAAATAACCAAATTAATTTGGTCTCTGGTTGTAATTCAGCTTTCTTGAGCTAAAGCAGTGGCACTGTGCTTTGCAGTTGTCTTTCCATTATGGTCAGGGAAGGGTTGCAGTGGTAACAGTGAAAACATTTTCCTCTTGTATTTCCTGGGTCAAAATTGACTGTCCTTCTCTTGCTTGCTATGTGAAGCTTTAAAATAGTTTCTACTACTCTTTTGAAATTAGTTGTGAAAAATGACATATTTTCCATGTTTAGCCAAGTAATTCTTAGTGGAAAAAATTGCTTTGCTCTAGAACAAAAACTTTTCTAGAGAGAATAAAAACCAGTAACCACAGATCAGCTAATCTTGCAGTAAGCTTTCTAGGCAGTATTACCTTTAGACAAGCCTTGGATCTCACAATATGGAGAAACTGAAAACTGTGAGGGCCTACAGTGGAAAAGAGCCTAAGTGAAGAATGTGCCCTTATACAGCACTCAGCAGAGGGGCTGAGATCATTGGGCAAATATATATTTCCATGGAATAGGGGAGTGGAAAGGTAGTCTAAGGTCTTTAGGCTTAAAGCACTTTGTTTAATTCCTAAAACTTCAATGGACTTAATAACAAGGACCTCACGTATCACTTGCTGAAAAGAGAACAGAGACACAGAACACATCTGAGCAAGGTGAACTGCTTTCAACCTAAGTAGTTTAAAAAATGAGTCATGATCCATGAACATAGAAGGTCTACCAACAACAGCAATATATTGATTTACTAGAGCTAAATAATTGCTATGAATTACTTAAATTACATCAGACTTGTGTTATCTAGAGTTGAATAGACAAATGAGTTGAATTCCCTCTGTTAACAACTAGTGCTGTTAACTTGGTGTTTGCATACTTATTCAGATTACATAAGGAGAGATTTTTAAAAATGCACAACAATGACAGTTTTCTAAACTAAAATGCATGAATAACATTGACGCTTTTTATTTATCTGTCTTTTTTACAGACAAGAAAAAGGAGAAGTTAGAAGTTACGAGTGCTCGCTGGTTTACAAATCTAAGATGGAGAGGAAAAAAGATAGTAACTTAACAGAGCACAGTATGAAGATATTCAAGATTAACAGGCTGGAGGAAATCAATGTACGATACAACAGTAACAGGCTGGAAAAAACAGCCTTTTTCCAGAGCAAATCTTCCACTAGAAGATTTCAGGAAGAAAAAATCAGTGACTCCAAAGCCGGAACAGAACATAAAGAGGTAACTAGCCAACTAACTGTATCATTCATGTTGTCTTAGCACAAGCACTCCCCTTTGCTTTCTTCACAAAGTTGAAGAGTTGACTATGTGCATCTCACAATGCAGTTGGACAGGGCACTCTTCCAGGGCACAATTCCAGGCTGTGGAATATTCCACAGGCACTATTCCATGCTGTGTGCCGTGCTTGCATGGCTGAGGAGTTGTCCTCTGTAGCTCTATGCTGTATCTGTCCTCAGTGAGAGTGTTACTGGGCACTGTATTACATGGTCTCTGACAGGAAAATTACTCAGTGTTCAACAAAAACATCTTTAGAAGTAGTAAAGTATTTCCTAATACTATGCTTCTTCTATGGGAAAGTCTAGAGGAACCACTAGTGTGTTGATCTGTCGATAGGAACTAAGGGAAAGAGCTTGCAGAGGTGCAATCAGAAACTGTTTTTACATGTCGGTTTGTAAAGAGGTTTGAAGAAAAGCTTGTGCTGTGGCCACTGGCTCTGCTGTACAGCAAAGCAGGTTTTCTAGGATTCTGAGTATTCTCCTATTCAGATGATACCCTGAAGTATTTGCGTATTTCACTTACACAAGTAATTTCAGGATGTTTAGATCTGTATTCAAAGCTCAACAAGTTGAATTTTTCATTATTCTGTAGGGTATTTGGACGCAGCCCTGTGCCACAGGCTCTAGGAGACCCTGTGTGCAGGGAGGTTGGACTAGATGACCTCTAAAGGTCCCTTCCAACCTTAAGCATTCTATGATTCTATTAGTCATTAATCTGTCAGGTCATTTTTGTATAAAATTCTTCCAGTCTTTGCAAGCTGACAATTTTCTTTTAGACAAGCAAAAATGAGCTGTATATTAAAAGAAACAAAAGCAAACAAGATACAGTTTCATTTGGTATTACAGTGAAAATGACAGTTAAAATATATTTGGGGTGTTTGGGATTGTTACTGGCTCTTTCAATACATATTTCTTTTAGAGTAAAATCACATTTTGCACAAATAAGAAAATAAAAACAAATATTGCTGCTATACAGTTCTTTGTTGTTCCTTTGATTTGTTTTTGTCTTCAGGATACATAAACAGGTATTAAGTCTGAATCTCCATCCATAGCTGCTAGAGCTGCTTTGCCTATCTTATTTTTCTTATTCTGATGACAAACTGCAGACAGTACCTGGATTGGTGCAAGATTTTTCTCATTTTTTGATGAGAAAAAAATCTCTAATGGAATGCCTTGATGTTTGCTTCTTGAGGCTGGTGACTGGAATGGGCTCTTTGTTAGCAATGCTGTAGGAGAAGGCAGGAAGAGTTTGGAGTTTCCTAGGAGAGGGGTAAGCAGATAAAGGGTTAGAAGACAAACAGCTAGTTGGTAAGCTAGAGAAATACATTTCTGCATTCCAATTTTGACTTATGAGTCTTTTGGAGGCAAACCTGGAAAGGTGAAAGGCAGTCTACCTGAACTCCAGCGATACACCAGGAGATGACTGAAATGAAGTTTCCAGAGGCAGAAGCATTAGGTAGGTTTCTTTCATGCTCACAGGCTTTGAAGTTGAATGCAACATACAGCATTGTTAGGCCTATCTCAGGGAGTTACAGTCGTGGGCCTAGCTGTGCTGTTCGTGTTGGTTAAAGGAAAACTGAGACCTTCACTTGCATAGCTCTTAGCTTGGACTGATTGCCTGACAAATAGTTTTATTATACTGATCAGAAGGAAGGAAGAAAGGAAGGATAATTATGCTGGCAGGAAATACAATAAACACTGCCTAGGTGTGTATTTCTACATGTGTAGCTTGTGGGTCTTTGTACATAATTTCTGTGGATGAAGTCCTGCTGACTTTAAATGCAATGACAAAACATCTGTTCACTTCTGTTCAAAGAGCCCATCCAATAGAAGGTGGGAAAATTGTGTAGCAGCTTGAAGAAATTAATGCTGTCTGAGACTATTTCGTAATAGTTGCAGGAAAAAATGATCCCCCTCCTCCAAACAACTATTTTTCTAGATTCTTTTTCCTAAATTAGGGGAACACAATAAAAACCTAGTCTAAAAAAAGACTCTCCGGAGCTGTTAAAAAACAGCTATGAAAAGCTGTTGACCATTAATCGTATATGATGATTGATTAGGGCATAATGGATGTCTGGGTATTGCGAAGAAGCTGTGGTGTTTCAGTCCTCTAGATGGCACCCTTTGCCACAGTGGCTCTCTACTAGGTGCGAGAAGGTGCATCAAAGCCATCACAAAACTGTTCGTTATCCTGATTTACATGCTTTTTATTTAGAATGTCCTTTTGCCTCCCATTGCCCAGTCACTGGCATGTGTGTTTATATGCCAGCTAGTTTCTGTCCACAGAAATGAACACAGCGTTTCACTTCAGGTGATATGTTCATAGGTGAAAAGCATTTTATTTTACAGAAACAGTTTCTATGTCTGAGAGTAGATGAAGAAAACCCCAGGTCTGTTGCTGCTCCATTGCACTGCACAGCCCCACCAAACAGTTGTGCAGGTTGAAGGAGGGGCGGGCATAGAGTAGGGACAAGCAAGAAGGTGATACCACCTCTTTTGGCATCAACAGTAGCTTATGTGAATGAAAATTGATTGTGAAACTACTGCACAATTTACCCAGCTGCATCAGCTCACCAGCTAGGTGACTCAGCCAAAGCTACATGCTCTTAGTGGACAGAATTGCAGTTTCTTCCTTCTGGTCCTTACCTGGTTAACAGTGGGTGTAGGAATGGGGTTCAGAGTGCACAATTTTGAAACACCATCCAAAGTAAAGGTATCTATTCCCCCTCCTTAATTACAGAACAAATTTTAATGCCACAGAAGTTTTTTCTTTGGGGATAGTGGTTTTTTTTTAACATAAGTTCTCTGGTTCTAATATATGCATGTGGAATCTATTAATTATGTTCTATTGAAGCCGCTAGGCTTGTATTTAGAAAGTAAATAACAGAATCATATCACCTATGATAGATAATAATAACCACTTCTTTTTTTTTTTTTTTCAGGAAAGCAATACTAAATAAATATGTGATAATATCATTTGCATATTCAAAACCTGACCAGTTCCTTGATTTACCCTCTGTTTCCTTTGCTTATTTGCTATGCAGTTTCAGTACAGTATTCATTTGGACAATATGCTATGACAGTAAAGGTATCACCTATGCCTGCACCTATCCACCTGAGCATGATCAAGCTTTTCCTTGGATGTTTAAGCATCAGGAAGGACCTTTAGCAGGAGCTCAGGTACAACTGAATTACTCTTGGTAATGAGTCACTAGCTGTCCTGTGAGCCATGGCAGCTGAATGCTTACACACTCACAGTCCAGTGCAAAATAGAAAGAAATGGCATTGGTAGAAGGTACTGATTTAAATTTGAAAACAAGTTAAGGCCTGTTAATTATTTAGCCCAGCTGGCACTGTTGGATATACTCAGTATTTGGTCTTCAGGGTAGTGTTAGGCTGGACCCGGTGTAGCAAATTGTCCGCTTATTCTGTTCTCCATTCAGAATATTATAATTCTTATTTCCTTTCAGCTTTCTTTCACCACCACAGTTTATCTAAGTTATTTTCTGTGCATTCTCTGCATAGGAATGAGAAATTGGCCTTGATGGCAATGCTAGCTGTATCCATTTCTGTTTCCAATGGAGGCCATATTCATGGCAATATTTCAAACAAGAAACAAAATGATCATTGTTGCACAGTTTAGCCAGGAGTAACTTGCTCCACCCTCAAATGCTGTTCGAAATATTTCTCTGAATATTTTAACAGAAAACTTCCGTATTTAACCTTAATAATGACACTCTTAACAAAATCCTACAAAAGGTAGTGAGACTTCTTAACTAGTGAATAAGAGATCAAAAATTGCAAGGTTTCCTCTAGTCTGAAAATCAAAGCACATGTCAAAAATTGTGCTTCGTGTAGGTCAGAAAAAGCTAAGTGGTCTTCAGCTGAGCTTGAGCCTAGTTCCTTCCTCAAGCTCCTTTTCAGTTTGCTTGAAACCCTGTCATCAGGCATCACATTACCCCGCTGAACGTGGTGCCACCTCACAAAATACCCTGTCTGCAATACATTTTCCACATGCCAAGTCCGTTGTCGTGTGTCTGTGATTTCATGATTTTAGGCAGTTTTGTTTTACTTAATGCTCCCAGTTCCCATACTTGTGAAATTATGCGAGGATCTGAGACATAGAGGACGGTGAAGCTTTCCCGATTGTAAATAAACAACCCTCACCACGTGACAGCCACATAACAACGCAAAATGGGACCTGAGGGTGCTCTGAGTCTCAGACGGTAGGAGATGACTAGGAAAGGAATGCTAGAATTCTGTTTTTTAATCTCTTGATTTTTCAAATAGTGTCACAGTTTTCATAGTTTGATCTGTGAATTTGTAAAAGTACTTCAGATTTCTAATACTGAAGTTATATGTCTGCATCTTAAATTCCTTGCTTGCTCACCTCTAATCATACAAATACTCAATCAGCAAAGATTATAGTTTCTTCACAGTGCTTCATCTTCCACTGTGACAATTTTACTCCATAATTATGGGTACGTGCTGCACAGAACACCCTTTGTTTCTCAGATTTTTAGTTTTCTCTCTCTAGAAATAAATTTCCATGGCTTGTTCTGGAACTAGTAGCAGTATCTTTATTATTAAAGTTACTTACTGTTTCCAGTTTTAAGATCTTGTTTTCTTTTTTTTATAGATTTGCCAGGTTTCAAATGCTTGAACTAAATATTTCTATGCCAACTTTGCCTCACACAGAATTGTTTGCAAAATTCAGCAAAAATCGTCTGTTTCTATAAATTTTAGAAGTACATTGTCATGTCAATGACATGACATTTAGTTGACATGATCCAGTACCTCTATCTTTTGGATCAAAGGCTTCATAGTTGGTAGGCAAGGTGATACTGGACAAGAGGTGAGGAGGTAGATGGGGACTGCTCTGTGTGTGGCCATGTTTTGGGTCTGAGGGCGATAGAAATAGACTGGAAGCACAGGAAGAGAAGGGACCAGACACAGTAATGGTACATCATTTCAAATTTCCTGTGCAGATACATGGTATGATGCACTTTAAATGACCATCTTGAATTTTGCTCTTTGGGTATTTTTTTTCTTTTCTTGACTGCTAAAAGGAAGGAAAAAGAAAAGAGAGATCCAATAGATCACCCATTGACCGATATCTTGAACTACTAACTGCAGTGGGATTGCGCTACTAGTTTACTTTAATTAGAGAAGTTCTGAGATGGCAGAATAATTACCTTTCCAGCCAGTACTCCACACATCTCATGTAGATCCCTGCACCTGTTTCACACTCATCAGTAGCCATCACTTCTTTTCCTTATAGGTCCAGGGAATGAGTTGAAGTGTGAGAGGGGATCCCGTGGCGCGTCCGTGCCTTCTCCAGCTAGTTGGTACTTATGGAAGAGGGGAGGGCTTTGAGGGCGCCTGCCAAATTGCATGCGCTGAAGCAGGAGACCAAGTTAATCAGCTGATTAAAAATAGAGATGGATCTAGCCCTGCAAAGAAATTTTACTCGGAAAGCAGCTAGTTTCTGCCTTTTGGCTTCGTATCTCTGGCATGCATTATGGACTGTGTTAGGCTATGGAAGAAGGACGGCCATCCCTGCATCCAGAAATGCACAGGTAATAGACATACTTTTAATAAGCTGGATATATTTCACTAATCAGTACTGATATTTTTTAGCTGGGCAAATGCTGCTTGTGAACCCAGGGAGAATGTGCATTTGTATTTAGCTGGTAAACCTGTGTGCTTGTTCAGAGAGTTGGCAGAAAAAAAGATATTTCTCCTTTGTATCATATTCATCTGTCTTATGAGAATAAGCCCTTCAGTAAATCCTAGACAGCTCCTGATGCACTTCTTAGAAAGGTGCATCTCTTTCTCCTTCCTGTCGGAGTGTTTTGTCTCGCAACTAGAACATTCGCCAGCCTCTAGTGACCTCTGCTGGGTGCAGTACCAAGGGTTGCTCCAAGTCCTCCCACTTTGTCCACTCTGGGAGTGAGCTAGCCAAGTTCTCCAGCTATACAACTCTGAGATGCCCAGTATGGATAATATTCTTGTTGCTGTTAAGTGAGCAGAGCATTGTCTGCCCAAAGAACCAGCAGTTAATTGAATGGTTTATTATTACACTGTTAAGTGCTGCGGTCAAAGATGGTGTGTACGCTAGCTGTGTTTCTTGTACAAGCAACAAGCATTGTGCAGTGATGACCAGTCTTGTTTTAACTCTGGAGCTTTTGAGAGAATTCTTTACAGGAAATATTACTTCAACAAAAAGAAATACATGACTGTGGAATGACAGAAAGGAAGACAATTGTTCTGAACTAGCTTCATGGAGAAAGATTGCCAGAACAGTTTTTTAATCAGAGTGCTGCAAAAGGTGAAAATCTTCTTATGGAAAAAAATCATGCACAGAATCTCAGAAGTGGTTCATGCGAGGAATTTGAGTTCTGGAATGTCTGCAATAGCGCTGTATATCTGCACTCAATATTATTTCATCAAGAAACAGAAGAAAGTCAAAAGATAATTTAGGAACCTTTATAAGCATTCTTGTGATAACCCAAGAAACTCTTTATGTGAATGTCTTCTAAGTTGTCAGAAAAGATGTTCTTTCAAACTAAATACTATTTTTCTTCCAGTAAAAGTTAGTAAAACAAAAAGGCAGACTTTATTAAGGTTTTTGGTTATATTTTCTATGACTTACAGGGATTGATAGAAAGAAAGAAAGTAAAAATAAGGAGATGCTGGAAAAAAAAGTGTGTTAAAATGACTTTATGTTGTTTATTTGGTTAAGTGTCAGTTATGGGATGATTATTCTTCGAAACAGTCAGCAAGTAATGAACTTGCAGTGAGTGCATTCTTCAACCAACCTGGTAAAAGAGGAAGAACTAACTTTTCAATGTCGAACTGCCAGAAAATATTATCCATGATATAGAGCTCTGGTGGATCTAAGGGTCAGTGACATTCAGTTATTGAAACCATTAACAGTGTAGACTTGTACATTTTATGCAAGACAGTCAGACAAGAGCAGTAAAGAGAAGCCAAGTTAATAATTTGCATGTCAATAATATCATAAAACTTTGATCATAATAGAATGTGGCAAATAATCAAGTCTGCCTTGGCGATGTGCAGTTTGTCTCTGATGCAGTCTGAAACTTATTTCGCTTGGAGTTAAGGTTGAAAAAAAGATCCACTTTTTTCTTTATTCCCAACTTTCATTACAATTGTACTGATTTTCTTAGGTAAGCTGTAGTATTTAAGAGAAGCATTCCAGTGTCCTGTTTATTGCATTTCTTTTGCTTTGTTGATGTAAATTTATTTTCAAGTTTCTAAGCCCTTTCTAAGGCTGGTGTATTAATTGTTATTTGTTAGCAAGAGCACTCTATCTATTATGTTGCAAAATAAATGATTTTAAAATATATTTTGTTAAGAATATTTAGTCTTTACCAGAGTTAAGGTACTCTTTCCTAAATTTTGACATAGTCACTAACTGAGATCTTTGTCGGTTTTGCTGCATATACTGTAACCAACTTGTAAAATTCAAAGTGGCCACATCTGTCAGACATCAGGGTTTTTTTGTATTGCTTTGCATCTTACCTGCCTCTGTTCTTTTGAGTTAAAAAGATCTTATGGAAAGTGTAAGGTTGACAAGTATCTCCTGAGTCCCCATCCATGAAAATGGGCTCAGAAGTATTTCAAAGCAATACATGTATTGCTCAGAAGTATTTCAAAAACAGGGCAAGCTCCGTTACCAGGAGCTGCCTGGATGTGCACACTCCGGGACTTGCGGATAATAAGAATACTTGGCTTTAGGAGGAAATGAGGCAACAGAAGGATGAGACCAGGATTGCTCTGTTATCTCTGGACCCCATGGCATGCCCATTCCTGCTTTATCCTTCCTCCTCTCCTTCTAGGAAAGTGTTGTTGTCATGTGCAAGTAAACCATTCCTAGAGGTCCCTTGTCCCTCTGCTTGCTAGTGAGTGTTTTGTGGCTCTCAGACCTGTGACGGTTTTGGGCTGGTGTGAGCAGAAAAGCTGGTGATCTCTAGCAGAGTTTGTGTTTGAGAATGATACTTCTGTGCATGTTTGGAGAGAATAGAGATGAGAGCTAAAGAGCTGTGCTTGTCTTGCTTATTTTTCTGTGATTATAGAGGCTTCTGTGATTATGAAAGTTTGGCTTCCTGAGGGAGCATGAAGTATCATTGCTACCCTTTGGTCATGATGCGCCTAGACAATTTAGATCTATAAGACTCATTTTCTTTCTGTATGTGATTTTGTAGCAGAGGAATGGCATGAGCAGCAGGTTAGTGTCCCTTTGGGGAGCCTTTAACCAGTGAAGATATGAGCTTTGCATTAAACTCTTTTATCTTATGAATATTATGGATCTCATGAAGGCTGTAGAATCTTACTGCTCCTATGTGTGTTGCTCTTAAATCTTTCTCTTTTTCTATATCAGGTTACACATAGTTTAAAGCAGATCTTTTTCTAAACAAGTTAAATATGCAGGTGGGACAGGATCACATCCCTGACATGCCATGTTGTTGGATGGATAATGGATATGACTGAATGCAAATATACAACTCATTTTCAGGCCTTTGCTAGTCTCTGAGAGCCCAATTCCTACATTATCAAGCTCTCAGTTTCAGTGAAGAATATAATGAATGTGCAGCATTGAAATACATGAAATGCAACAGGATGAATGATCAAATAATTACAATTCCCCTCATTAGTTTTGGATTTTTTTTTAATATCTATTCAGTAGTTTTTAAAGTGGCTTTGATACTAACTATTTCTGTTCTTAGAGTAAACAGAAGTCCTTGCAAGGATGGACAGATAGGATCCACTTCAAAGAATTCATCATCTGAACAGCTGGATAAGGGACCAGTGAAATGAGAAACAGATACAAAAATGGATGAAGAGCCTCCTCAGGTCACACTGCCTGTCAATGACAGAGACATCTGTGACATAGAAAGGAAGTTGCTGACTCTCTGTCTAGTATCCTCTTCACAAGGTTATACGCCAAGATTTGGGAGCAGGCATATCGCAGAATCGTCCGTTTACTGGATCCCAAACATTTCATGACAGTATAGCTCCCTCACACTATTTGGTCAGAAATATAACCTTTCAGAAATCTGTAGCAGCTTCCTACATGTTTTCTTTATTTTTCTAGTGTTCATTTATATGCAGTTTTCCTCCTCTTTGCCCAGCTCTTTTTCCTTATTTTTAATTTGAATCTGAAGAGTTCTGTGGTAAGAGCTTTATTCTAACCTTTGCAATTATGTCAAAGCATAAGGAGTTAGACCTCTTTTTTCATGCAACAAATATATAGATACTTTTCTCTGTATGTACATGGAATCTTGGCTGCTTAGAATAATAACATCCTTCCCTTAAAAACTACACTTGGATCTTAAGAGAGGTAAATTATAGTGTTGTCCTTAGATGCATGGTTTAGCAAAGAATTTTTTTGGCCATGATCATTTGAAGGTGTCTCCTTACAGCTTACCTAACCAGCCAATTTGTAATATATACTGAGATGCAGGGAGATATATCCAGAGAACCTCTGTGACCTTTCTCTTCTGGCACCCGTTCTAGCTGTGCAGTGTCTGGTGGACATGTTTAGCAATAGTCCCAGAGCAATAAAAATGACTTTCCATTGCTGAGTACAGTGTAAGGATTCCAAACAAGGGCGTTTTCAATGGAGAGATTGCATTTCTGTTTCCTCGAACAGAAACCTCATGTGTAATTAGCATCTTTAAAAGCTGATCTTCATTTTTACCCTTACATGGATAACTCAATGTAATTACAATTGCTGTGGATTTTCTGTGTTGTTCTACATTTACTAAAATCCTATTTTTAACTCCCAAGTTAATCAAATCCCGTAATTATACTGCTAATATAACTGTTAGGTACGTATTGTATAGTCGATAAGGGAAGCACTTTTTTTAGGAGCGATTGTTGCCTATTTTTAAGTAAGTGCTTTACTAACATACTTTTAAGTACTTGATTAACATTTACAAATGAAATTCCTAAGGGAAATGAATTTGTGTTTCCATAATATGTACTTATGGTAAAGAAAGAGCAGAGGATATTATTATAATTAACATAAAGGAACTTGTCACTGGTGCTAAGAATAGAAATATTTTTCCATAGTTCTGTATCTTCCAGCCTAACTAAGCAGAAATACTGGTACACAAGATCTCCTTAACTCCAAGCCTGGACTAAATAGTGATTGAGAAGATATGTGGCAGACAGATGTAATTTCAGCTAATGACTCAATCCAGTTTTAAGCTTGTTTAATTGACCTCATATGTTAAATAGTGACTGTAGTTGAAGATGATGGAGGAAAATTATGGCCTTTTAACTTAATTAGTTGTTGGCAGTGAGACAACAAGATGCAAGATGATTTTCTGTTGAACTTTGATGCCATGGTCCTTAACGTCATCATTATATTTTAAAGGAGGTGTTTGTTTACCAAGAGAAGTGCTGCTTTTGCCAAACCAAACATCTTCTCTTTTCTTTCTGAAATTCATCCAAGACCCATGTTTGGTAGGTTTGAGCTTGGAGAAATTGCCTCTGAGTCCTGCCTGTTTTAAACCATCCCAAAGGAATCATAAATTTCTTGTTCACAATGTGTATTCCCTCCAACTCGTGCATTAACAGGATTTTATTATGATTCCATAACTTGCTGGTGAAAGCATCCTAAGAGTTGGAAGGTCTAAACATGAAGACATATAACTCCACTAATACTAAGAGTGAACAAAATCTATAGAATGAGGATGAACTAATCAGACAAACTGACGGTAAACTATTAACTTATGTTCTCATTGAGTGGCATTTTTGTTTTAGGTTCCCTAGATCTTCCAAACCATCCTTCCATGACAATAATCCATACATTAATATCTGTCTTTTAGTTGCAGCCTTCCCGCGCTACCTCCAAGAGGAATCTTTAAACCTTCCTGTCTACAAGATTAAATTTTAGTCATAGAAAAACTCACTGTCGCTTCAAATGGAGATGCATACGCAAGTGTTTAAATATTTATCTGAATTCCAAATACTAAATTTATTTATCCAAATTTATCCAAATACTAAAACTACCCAGATTTTGAAGGCATTTTACCTTTGTTGTCTTGCTTCAATGTGGTGAAAGCAAGGTATATGCCACTGCTACTTCTCCTGTCATTTAATGTTAAAGACAGTATTTATAGTACTGTCTCTGCTGTAAGGAAAGTATCTTGTACACATCATAATGCATAATAAAATCTTTATTACAAATATTTATTACAACATGGTACAACAAACATAAGTTGTAAATTCACCTGCAAGTCATTTATTAGAAAATGTTTCTTTCCATCAGGAAGATACATGAGAGAACAAGCATGAAATCTTTAACCAAGAATAATTCACTGTTGGCATTCCTAACAAGTCAAACAAATTTTATTTAGTGATCTTCTTGTAAGGGTGCCTATGAAATATTTTTGACTGCCAGCAGATTGATTCAAAGTGCATGTGAGGGCTGGTGTGGGACTTGCAGAGAGATTTGCGTGATGCCTTTTGCACTCTTCCTGGCTCAAGCCTGTGCAGTACTTGCACATTAGCTTCATTAGCAGTAGTTTCTTGCATGGTTGCATAGTTCAGGGAGCCTGCTCAGAATACACCATTGCTCCTTATGTCCTGCGGTAGCACAGTGTTTCACTGCATTATAAATTATTTATTGTAAATAACTTATTTATTTATTCCTGTAAATGAGTGGCAGCCCTCAAGTCAGAGGGCTGACAGTCCAAGCAGGCAGGCCAGAACAGCACTGAGAAGCAGAGGCTCAAGAAAAGTGGAAGAGTGAAGCCTCCAAGGTCACCCGGTGGATCTGTGACATAAGGGAGGCAGCAAGCCAGACTCTCTGCCTTGAGACCAGGGTCTGAGGTTTGCTGCTACCACAGCATGGCCCTCTTGCAGTGAAGGAGACTCAGCCTTCCTCATCACACCTGCTTGCTCTATCTGGAAATGTATTCCCTGTCACATGTTGTATAAAAGTCTTCATGTTATTAGCTAGAATTTGCCAACTATGTGGGAGATTCTTTTTTTTTTTTTTCATAAAGTCTTCAGTCATCCCCATTTCAGCATCACATGACACTGGTAGAGAAAATCGGCTTTTTAGCTACCTTGAGGTTCCAAAAACAGTAGAAAGCTTAACTGAGATAATATGAGTTGGCAATAGTGATCTAAGATGTATTTCCAGATTGCCAAGTCTCCTGTACATCCCAACATCTCCTGCATCTGGAATAGAATCTCAATGTATGCAGTGCCTGGAATTATCAATGGTTTTCCAAAATCGTCAGCTTATACCAAAAAAAAAATAGACTTTTAAAATAGGAACACATTGCTTTTCACTTACACTTGACTTCAGAAACTTCAATTTACATTACAGTTGGAAATCATACACATCGTAGTTTGTAGATATGCCTCAATACATGGAAATTCAGGAAAGAAAGTGCATGCTATAGTGCTATATACAAGTTCTATCAGCATGGGTTTGGAATGAGACTTTACATTTGAGTGTCAAATGAACACAGGTTTAAGCCATACATTTTACAGAGAAATGTTTTTAAATTGCTTTGGAGTATTTGTTCACTTCCTGTTAAATATGTGTCCTGGTTTTTTGTTAGTTTGCTTTTTCTGTTGATCTATAAAGGCAGGCATGCTTCCTTAGGTCTTCATGGTTCTCCTCTATAGACCAAAGGAGTCAATCACTCAGTAATAGTGGGAACTAGATGAAACTAAGAGATGGCTGTCTGAGCTATATAAAGCATTTGAAGTCCTGCCGTTGATTTGTCAAGTGCTGTTTGTTGTGGAAAGCTGATATTTTATATCTTCCAGTGCGCTAAATCCTCCTAGTAGAGGATATAGCCAAAGATGCTTCCAACTGTGTGTGGTCCTGAATTACACATTCCTTGCAGTGATTCTAATCTGCAGTGCTTGTAGTTGTGTGTTCTGACATATTTTGTTAAATCAGGGTTGTTAGGCATTACTAATAACGTATGTATTTATTTGCATTGAGGTGGTGAGGATGACAATCAGTTGAGCATATATCCAACAAAAGACTCTTCAAGGAGACTCTTCAAAGCTCTTTCAAGGAGCTCAAATTCTGAGTGAAGCACTACACGTGGTTAAATCAAAAGGGGAATGACAGGATGAAACAATCAAGCTATGGCTGAATGAGCTTCTCTTTGCTTAATCAGTATAATCTTTACAGGCGTCACATCAGAGGGTTTTTCTAAGCTTCATTCTGAATGGTTTAGCTTTTGTTAGCATTTTGCTATATCATGGGTTGTATGATCAGAATTGTGTTGCTAATTCCTTGGAATAGGTTAGAATGGAAGAAAACAAAGAGAAAACTAGAGGATAAATCAAAGGACAGAAGAAAGGCTGGCCCCTTTCTAGTTTTTTAATTTGTCAGGGACATAAATTGCTCCTCTTTTACAAAAGTTCTCCAAGTAGATCAAGCCAGACCAAACTTCTTTGGAGTTATGCAGGTTGACACAAGATAAGAATTGCTTTACTGTGTTACAATGAGTGGAAAATGAAGAATGGGATGATGGGATGGGATGATACCTTCTGTCCCCCCAGAACTGGAATAAAGTGTATATTTCAGATAAAACTGGCCCAGCAGCAACCAGTCCGTTTTTGTGCTGGTTTCACTTGTTCCTTTGAAATGTGAATTCTTTGGTCTGTGAAGCTAAATTTATTGAAAGCCATCCAGAACTACTTGTGGTCTTTTTGTCAATGTTCATTTCTAATGCTTTCATGCTGATTTTCCCCAGCATCATCATCTCCAGCATCTCTCTTCTTTTTTTTTTTTTCCCTAAGCATCATGTGTTCCTTCGAATACGCTTCATAGTCATACAGAAGGAAGTGGCTGGACTAAGAGCCGTAACTACCCAAGCATCAGTTTAAAATCCCTGTCACAAATCTAATCGCTCAGCAGTCTGCCCATTGCTTTTCTTGGAATGAAATGGAGCAGAAATAAGTTTGCCTCCAACAGAGAGAAGTCCTCATCCAGGAGTGATATCCAGCACATGATACCTTAGTTCTGTCTCACCTGGGAATATCACAAACTTTACGCGCAGCTTATTTTCTATCAGGGCACTGAACAGAGTAACTGAAGTTTACAGTGACCTCCAGTGGTGAAAAACTTTTTTGGAAGAATGACATAATTCATGCCCCTATTATTCATCTGAGGGTTTAGGTAAATGCAGGGTCTACTCTTATAAATCCTATTGCTTTCAGATTTATTTTTTTTTTCCTATCTTGTATTTATTGTCCACTTTTTCCTTTTTTCTTGTTTTTTTTTTTTTGTTTTTTTTTTTTTTTTTTGCTCTCCACCCAGCAGCCTTTTGCATTTTGGATTCTCACTAAATACAACCCACATGACATCGTACTCGAGTCCTATTATACATAAGCTATGTGAGACTGCTGATTGCATGTTGCCTAGTTTAACAGTGTGAATGAGCTGGTCACTTTCTCCTCACAATCTTCAATTTTTTTATTTATTTCCAGTAGTCTCCTCAGTCTTCAAATTTCTTCATCTCTTTCCACATCTCCTTTTTCCAAGTTATTCAAGTTTTTCCCTATGCTTAGAAAGATGTATGTTATTCACTGAGTATTTTCTCTGTTTCACTTAAACCGGCTTCTAGCAAGTCTTGATAAAATAATTTGCTTCAATTTCCTTCTTAGTCTTCTATGTTAAGTGCTGATTCTGCAGTGTTTTAGCAATTTGGTTAGCCCGGACCCCCACAAATATAATATAAGAATATTTTTTTTTTAAATGGTTGATGTTAGAGTATAGAGTTTGAGAACCCAGAGAAAGATATTTCTGTGTCCTACAAGGCAGCATATACCTTTATGCCTAGAATCCTTTAAAGCATTTTTTATTAATTAAATATTTGTCTTTGCCAACTCTGTGACTACTGTGGGCAGTATAGATTGGCCAAATTGCAGTCAAATTAACACTATTGTTTATTTCTCCTTGCAGTATTACTGATCTTTCCCTACCCAAAATATAGAGCTTTCTTCAGCAAGGAAAGTGAAGCTGGGTTCTACAAAGAGCAGTCAAGATGTCAGTCTTCTGTGGTTTTGAAAGGAATGGAAGAAAAGTGTCTGGTTATATGATGGAGGAATCATTTGCTGTTCCCAGATGATTTTCATTCCTTTATACAAATATACCAAATAAATGTGGTAAGCATGCAAGGATCAGAATTCATTAGATTTCAGCCAGCTATTGTGAATGCAAATTCATGTGTGCATGACTCAAAGTGGGCATACGCTAATAATGAGATCCTAGGACTATGTAGATGGAGGAAAAAACAAGACTTTTGAAGATGAGGTCTCAGAATTTGCAGAAGAGGTCCTATATGCTGCCTTTCTGAACCAGGTTTTGCAAAATATAATGGGTCTTTAATTCTCAAGTTCTTTGAGATGATACTTGAATGATTTTCAAAATAGAGGAACTTGTCTTGCTTGAGACAAGCTGAAGACATCCAAACCAAATCATTAAATGACACAAGAGCAGCCCATAGAAGGATAAAGTGTGACCACTGAAGTGGTCAGTGGGGTGCTGTTGCATTTCCTTTACAAACATTTGCCATGACCGCACTGCATACTGGTGAGATATTCTATCACTCTTGTAGTAGAAAAGGGGACTTTCTCAATCAGACTTGTGCCTTCTGCATTCTGGGCCTCAAAGGGACAACTATGCTTGAAAAGGTAAAATTAAAGTTCTAATAGATAGAAAACTTTAGTACTGCGCTGGCAAGGAGCCTGCTTAACTTTCTGGGAATCTCTCCTTGACTTACTCCTTCTGAACGGTACAAATTCCTGGAAAATTGAGTACATGCATCTTATATGCTGTGGAACAAACAAACATGTATAAGAATAGCCCCTTCATGGCTATTTCATGGCTGACAAGAAAAAAAAAAAAAAAAAAAAACAGGGCTCACACTGCAGTTAGGATGATGACTGGTAATAGACCTGCCCGTGGCTGGTTGTGCAGTGACAGACAAGCTGCTCGCCCTGAAGGGTTTTGCCAATAATCCCTGGGCAGTGGACATCAGGTTTCACGCCCCTGTAAGACCTCATGGACCTCCAAAGAGATGCTGACAGTGTCGGAGCAGCTTTAAAAGCTAGCACAGCAGGTGTTGGTGTGACGAAGATCCAGACCTGTGACACTAAGCATAGTGGTGCAATGGCTGCAATTGGCTCTTCTGTTCCGCCTTATAAAACATTTACATCAAAGCCATCAGGGAACCAAAGTACCTGCAGACAGTGGTGACTGTTGTGGGCTTAGAAGACTTTCTAAACGTGATGTACAGTGAAGTGAATGTTAACTCTAACAAGTCCACTTCTCTCCAATTGTTTCAGCTCCTTATATGGCTCCAGGCATGTTCCTTTATCCCTGCTAATAATAGATGGGATTTACAGATGGCTCATATACCAGGGACTTAATACCAAGCACTATCAAAATGTGTCATTGCCTCAAACCAGAGTTTTGAATGTACTTTATGAACACGACTGTGTCAGTACTTCTCGGGAGCACTGAGGACTATATTGTTTCCTTTTCTGGTTCAACAGTGGTAGAATATCTTCACAATGAGCTGTTTTCTGAGAGGTTTTGTGGATCATAAGGTAATTTTCAGGAACTAATACAAACTAATTAGAATATATGATCATAAGTGACTTCTCTCATCTTAAAATCCATGCATCTGTGAGTCTGCATATTAACATTAAAAAGAAAATAAGGCTGCTTGCATCTACCAACCTTATTTTCCAGTTCCAAATGGAGGAGGGCAGAAACAAAATTTGTCCCTCCAGGTAAACTGTGTCTAGGTAAGGAATGAACAGTGTCACTTTGCTAGGCCCTTCTGATGCCTTCTTAAGAGGCTTACCTCGGCCCACTTTGGTTGAAGGAAAAACAGGATACAAACCACTGAGATACTATCTGTCTTAAAGATATTTCCTGCCTTTCATGTTGCAAATGGTTATTATATCCACCTACATGTTGGTGAGGCAGGGTAGGAAGAGTGGAGAAGGTAGAAAAGCCAGCAATCTATTCTTTTCCCTCAATCTAGCTCTCCTTAATATTTTCTTGGCTTAAATTCCTCTATTGAATGTTTTAAAAACAAATATATAGAAAGGCCAATAGTGTCCTAAACTTGAACAGAAAAATTGCAGTTTTGTGGAGGGAACTAACAGTGTAACAGCAATGGAACAGACTAAAAGTGAAATATTTTGCTTTGCAGTCAGAGTTAATTTAACCCTCTATCTGCAATCTTCAAGAAGCTCTGAAAGCTCAAAAAAAAAACAGAAAAGGAAAAGGCATGGCTTACTCAGATCAAAACATGCCTCATTTGGGACATGTAAATCACTTTCCCCGATATAAATAGGGTTTTCCCTCCATTTTTTATAGTGGAAGAAAAAAAAATAAAGACAATCTTACTTCTTTGAGAGGCTTTGATTTAGACTATATGATTTCCGTTTTAGCCCATTTTCCTTCAGAAGTGTTAAGAGTTATTGGGGTTCATATAAATTTCTTGCTGTGTGTTATATTCTTCCATTGTCTCTGGCCAGTGAAATTTTTCACTGATCAAGATCAGACTCTTCAGGTAAATGAATACATGCTCACTCAGTGAAACGCTGTGAGTGCAGAGCCCATCAGCAACTGCTCACTCCACAGGCAAACTAATTTGTAAGTGCAAATTAGTAATTCTTCTTTAAAAGTTCCTTTCTACTTAGAGGGCACAGGAATGCTGGGCATTGGGAGTTGGTGTGATGCAGTAAGCGTGCTGTAAATAGGCACTCTGTCTTGCTGTGTCTAGCTGGCCAGGTTATAGGATTCAATAGCTTTGCACAAAATGCTTCCCAACTGGGCACAGTTACATATATTTCAAGAAGTTATGGTCCTTCAGCTATTACTTGAGTATTTATGTCTATGAGTTATTTTTCCTATACCAGTAGCGAGTCGTGAGTATTCCCTAGGAAATTGGGTCTAACTAACATAAAATACTGACTTTAATTATCATTGCTCACAATAGGCATAGTTGTTCTTTCTGTTAGTCTGGAACGTATCACATACTCCACTTCCAAACTGAAGATGCTCCTTGTGAATAGCTTTTATTATAACAGGTTTTTGCACTTTCATGGCCTGATGACTTCATCCAGTCTCCAAACTCTTGAAACATCTTATGACTCCTCTGATTAATCCTGCAGTATTATTATTTCTATTAGAAAAATGGAAAAACCTGAATCAATAAAGTATTATGTAGCTTGCTCAAGATAATACATAGCAAACAGGTCTTGAACACAGACCTGACCTTAGTTTCCTGAGATCATATTGTTCCTTGATCTCTAAAAACTGAAACTTGAAACAAATGAGAAGATTTTTTAAAAATATATTTTATTTTTATTGTATTATTTTTAAAAGTTCATAATTTCCTTTTTTTTTTTTTTTTTTTTTTGATATTACGCTACAGTATGCAGTTTCAGCTAAGCTTAGGAGTCAAGATGCATTGTAAGTCTGGGACTTTTCCTTGGCACTGTGTGCATTCAGTACATGTTCTTGAAAAGCATATGTATATTTTGAGCAGTAAGTAAGTAAAACATACTGCTAGCAGTTTCTAAAAGGATTAACTGCACAAGCTGTGCTGCTTGCCCAGAGACTGCCTCCTGTGCAAAGATACTATAAGACTAAATCAGTGTTTGGCAAAATCTGCGGGCTCACTTGAGAGACCAGTCATTTAACCACTTTGCCTCTGCACGTGATGCTCATCTTTAATGGCCAGTGATGAAGCTACCAGGAGCAGCGCCCCACTCTGAGCTTGAGTGCAGCGTCTGCTACCTGCCTTGTGGCTTCCTTGCACTTACAGTCCTGATCCATGACACCTGATTCCACACTGTGGCACTCCCGACACCTGATCCCTTATGCTTGATCTCTGACACTGGATCTCCATTAGGAAAATTACCGAGACCTGATCTGCCTGATCACAGCTACTTGATATATAGTGATGTTTCCCATTGTGGCATGTTTACCACTGAAAATAAATTTGAAATGGCCAATACAGCAAAACCAAAGAACTGAAGGATTTGCCTGCACTCTGCACATACCGTGGCCAAAACATACTATTAAGAAACCACATCTTTTAATGAAAATGGCAAGGATAAAAGGTTGAAACAGGAGGAAAAGAATAAAAAAAAAATCTATGCCGAGTCCAACAAATATATCTGTTGTCAGAGCTTCATGTTGGTATTTGGCTTGAAGCTATCCTCTGCCTTAACTCTGTATGTTGTGTTCAGCATGACCTAGCATTTAAAGCAAAATTGAAAGCAAAACCAGATTTCCCCAGCTGCACATAAGAACATACTTTATGCCAAATTTAACTGATCCTGCTTCATAATTATAAGCATAGTTAGATTCAGTTAGTACATTTCCAGAAGCTAACAAAGTCTTTGACTAACCAACCTGGCTACAATTAGTTTCCGAAGAAATTTACAATCTGGCGCATTTCATGAGCTTGTCAGTTTCCTTGCAATTATTTTGTGCTCCAGGAGAGGGGAGTGCAATAAGCAAAGGACTGAACTGAAAAATAGATGGGCCTTATTCTAGTGGGATCACAAACATTGATTGAATTACCTTCTTCCTCAGTTAATTTTATCTGAAACAAGCACATTCTCTTGTGTCCATCAAACCCTTCTCTCAGGTTTTCATCAAAGCCCTTCTTTTCCAACATATTCCAGCGTTTTGTTTTAAAAATCTTTGACTAGCTCCAGTGAGCTTGTCAAGGTCGTGCTGAGTCATATGCTTTAGTCGGGTAATAGATACTTGTACTACTGTTAATCACTGTTAATTTTACACAGAGTTAGATGAAAAAGATAGCTAAAAGTGCATCTATTACACAACTGAATCCTTCAGACAAAAAGATGAATGAGTTCACTGCAAGTCTTCCAAATGGTTCCAGGTACATGGAGGACTGCAGAGAAACCAAAGAGCCTGATATCTTCCATCCTGTTGGTTAAGACAGGCCTAGAAGTACTGAATATTTCTAGTATATTCTAGTGAGAGGAGGAAAATAATAAAGTAAGGGTATTACATTAGAGTATTCTGCATTTAGAGCAAAATTTTATCTAGACCAGTTTTCCAGCTACAAGTGACCTGTACCAGGATCTAAAAAATAGAAACATGAGGTGAGATTCTTCCTACTATTATTTTTTCCTGCCTGTTTTACCCTGCCACCTCCACAACATCCAATGACAGTAAGTTCTACAACAAAAAATCAGTATAAAAATCTATTATTCCTCTCTTGATACTTGTTTGCAATATTGTTGAGTATTTCCCGCTTCATGCCTTTGGAGAAATAGCAGTAATTCCCCATTCATCTTGTCACAACAGTCATGATTTCCTAGAGCCATGACACTATTTACAGGCATAGGTAGAATTTTTCAGTGATTTACCGAGATTAATGCAAAAGCACTATAGTTAGAAAGGACATATTTCTTTTAAAAGACATGAGAAGAAAAAAAAAAACAAAGAGGGAATAATGAACTGTTTTATGAGACCACCTGAGCAGACTAACAAAAAAAAACAAATAGTGTGGCATAATTGCAAAGTGATATTATTGTGAAATTGCCCTACCTCAGCAAAGAGCATATCTTTTGCCAGCACATGACAACTGCTTTTCTAAAGAGCAAAAGGTTGGTGTTTTGAGCAGAATAATGTCTTTCATAATGCCAAGGACTGTTTTGCTTAAGGAAATAATTTGTGATTTCTGATCAGTGTTCATATACTTCACACCTGTAAGATAATGTCTAGCCAGCACGATTCCTGCTAATACCATTTGTCCAAGAAAGATTAATGAACGATGTTTTAAAGAAAGTCTTGATAAAAAATACCATCAGCCCTGTCTCACAAAATCAAAGCTGAACAACTTAAATTTTGTGTCAAGAAGAGACTTTTATTGTTCACTGTCATTAGAGCATAACACAATAGCATTGAAGACTCAAATGGGGTTGAAGATCTGACTGTTAACCAAGGCTGAGGCCAGAATCTCATTTCAGAATGTACTAGAGAACTACATAGTTCCACTCAGACTGCCCTTAACAGCATTTAAACTATGCTGAAAGCCACAATTCAAGGTTCTGCGGTGATGACAGCCTGTTGTCGGAGTGTTGTTGAGCTTAGAAGTGAGGTCAAAAAGTGAGATTGTCTCTATCTATGCCTCTGAAAAGTCAAGTGCTCTTCTTTAGTTAGAAGGAAGTACAACCAGAGGGCAGTTCTTCCCATTTGTCCTCCATTCTGATGTAGGCCAAATTGCCCTTTAGAGGTGTCTTTCTCTCTCCCTTTGCTCTAGGGGATGCTTAGCTTTGATATCCGCATAAAAAAGACACCTTTTTGGTGACTAGAGTTGGATTTATGATTTTTACAGATTCTGTAGCTTCATTTTTCTTATGTTTATGTCTGGCTTTAACCAGTGTGACAATACAAATTGGTGGCTGCGTTGCTGAGGTGGAGATAAAAGCCAAGTACAAGGTCAGTAGGGCTTTATCCACCTATGACTTCTCTTCAAACGCAAAAGAAAAAAAAATCGTGTAGCTTACATCTGTGATCCCAAAGATCAGCTGCACTATTTTCAAAAGGAAAAAAAAAAAACACATAACATTTTCTTTCACCAGGCACATAGAGTGAGAAAGGACCATTTTGGTCGTCCAGTCTGCCCTTCCACAGGCAAAGGCTGTGGAATTCAGTCAGGTGGTTTCTGTATGAAGCCCAAGAACTTGTGATCAAATTAGAGCAAGTAACATTATTTGAGTTCTACAAATAGAGTAAGGAGCAGATGAGGATAGGTCAGGGGAAGAGACAGAGGGCCTCTGAGGTAAGTGGAGAGTTTGTTTCGTAACAAGAGTGCTCTTCTCAGGTTTCCCTGTCCCAGAAGCAGAGTCACTAGACACTCAGGAATCTAGAACTGATCTTCCATTAAAATAAATACAACAAACTTATTCAAAATAATGTTAAGCTTTCTTATTTTCTTTATAAAAAAGAAATTAATAATGTGGCTGAAAACATATATGAAAAATGCAAAAGATCCTAGAGAATCTTAGTTGCATTACCTTTCATAAATATGTTTCTGTTGCTTTTTCAAATCTGTTTCCTATTTATAAGCATTTTTAAGACATTGTGTTACTTCATAATACATGTTCATTATCATCAGCTGTGCAAGGCAGCAAGAGTCCTAACTTTTCTGTTCTGTTTATTTTTATTTTAACCTTGCAAAGTGTCCCTCCCTATGCAGACGCAATGGAGGCTACAGGTGCAAGGAGACTGCACTGGATAAACACGATCACTGCCTTTTCAGTTCTTAAATAAGAAAAGAAAAGCAGGGAGAGTAGGAGGGAGGTAGGGAGCGTAGGACAGACAAGGGTAGAGGCTTTTACCCTGTCTCCCTCTTTGTCAGACAAGCTTCTGAGGAGCCCTGAGGCTCTCTTAAGGGCAATGCTTGCTTTAACCACCTGCTTTGCGAAGAGACTAGGCCTGTTAACTGTTGCATGTGGCTCTAGTCCTGCAAGAGCTGTTCAGAGAGCAGCCATTTTTCTCTGCATCTTTTAAAAAGTTCCTGCTCTGATAACATAATAGCATAGTTACTTTCACCTAAAGGCCAAGTAGGTGCATCAGGATTTCACATGGAGGAGTAAGCAGCATACAAAACTTTTCCTGAAAGACCTTTAAAGAGCAGTCAGAAATCCCTCTGGATGCACCTAATCTCAGATGGTACAGCACGCTGAGACATGAGTACTCCTAGCAAGGGCTGCCTTGCACCTGTTCTGTCCCTCTGTATGGAAGTTCCTTCCTAAATGTATCGTAGTTCAACTCCTGTGTCTTTAACATAAAATCATCTTCATAAAACTCACTCTGAATCCCACAGCATGGACTTGGCAAAGGCTTAAAACCTCCACTGCAGTAGCCTGTTGGTGTGCACAGGAGTTTAATTCAGAACAGGAGACAATAAACAGGAAGCACAGCGTGTGCATTTTGACAAAGAAGCGATAAAATCTGCTGGACTTCTGGAACAGGCAGGTTGAGTACATTGGTTTGATTCTTATGTATTAAACTGGGGAAAATATACCTTGCTTTAGACATTTGTGACCTACTTTAAACTATGCTTAAGCCATCTTTTAACACAAAACTTTTATTCTGAAGCCTGGTTTAAAAATGCTGAAAGAGTTTTTGAACATCCAGTGAAAGACTGCTTCACATTTCCTCACAGAGAAATAGAAGAAAACACATGGTGTCGTTATATGAATTCAGGCGTTTAAGTATGTATCAGACACTTTTGCAGGTTGAAACACACTATTTCAGCTGTGGAATATGAATGAATCAGTAAGGCCAGACTCCTTTTTATTTAGACACCTTCTTTAGCACTCATTTATTTTATTGTTTATTCAAACCAAACACCTAATCAGCATTACATGTTGATAAAATTTCTGTGAAAAGAAACTTCTGTCTGAGACAAGCTATGATTGGCCAAAGGAAGCACTTTTTCCTCAGCCAGTTGGGCTTCTCCCAAAGACCAAGCAATTTAAATATTATATGATTTTATGTATCCTACGCACTAAGGTAGGAAAGTGGTGCTTTGGTTCTGAGGTGTGTAATCCAGATGTGTGCCTTTCAGGTTATTTTGCTGATCAAATGCCCAAACTGACTTCTGTTTCCTCATAGCATTTCTGTGAAGTAAAAACTTGACTCCTCTTCTTTACTGAATGATGAAGCTGTTGTTTTATTTCTGACCTAACACTCCTTGCCAAGAAGAGTGCTCAGAAATCAAAAAATGACAAATGTACAACCTCAGAGTTTTCCCTCTCATTTTTATGGACTATAATCTAATCAGACGCTATTTTTCACTGGCCCTCCTGGCTAATTCTCTGTATTTTGCTTCTTCCCCTTGAATGTATCTTCTTTGCATGATTCACTTCATTCCATTTAACTGATTCTTTACCAGTCTAGAGACTGCCTGAGTAATGTGTTAGACAGAAGTGAAAGCACAGAAGAAGATAATGTGTGTAGGTATGCATCTGTCAGTGCCACAGCAGTCTCTTGAAGCTAAGAAGAGGAACTAAAAGGAAAATCTTGTCCAAACTGTGCAATCCAAATGTAGCTACCAAAAGAATTTGTAAAGTCTTTGGAATAAGAGTCTTAGGGAGGTCTGATTTTTTTATTCAACTAGCAAGAACAGGTAATTGTCACCAAGACCCCTCTCCTCAGTTTCTATTTAAATGGCAATAAAAATACATTTAACCCACACAATACATTTTTTTTATTCCTGGAAATGATTTTATGAGTTTGGAAATTCTAACAGCATTAGGCCAAACACTGATGTTCATTTTTGAAAGTTTTCAAGCTAAAGCTGCCGAATTAAAGAATGAAAGTCTTGATCATAAAAGATATTTGGATATTTGTTTATTTGACATATTAGTCTCTTGCTGCCTAACATGTCTCTTTCTAGAACTTGCCAGGTAACTGAATAAGTACTAGAAAGAATCCTTCTGATGGTTGTTGATATTGATTACTTCCTGAGTGCTTTTGGTTGGGCACCAAGCGTGACTCATCTTTGCAGCCATGTGGGCAGGCATCTGGAATGATCATTAAGGTGGAATATGTGGGGGTTAAAGGAAAGAAAAGTAAGTGGTGATTGTGATGGCTTTGAAAGATCAACCATAAGCTTAAAAACTTGCCATGTTTCATCTTGTGATGAAGCACTCCATGGAAAGAAACAGCGACAAAAGAAGGCATGTAGCTGAGAGGCATTTCTGTCCCTGAGAATACCCACCAATGCAAAAAGCTATTAGCACACGCACCCTGAGCTGGGCAGGGACACAGCGAAAGAGATTTCGCTGTGACCTTTGTCTCATGTCCATTCTTGTTGTTGCATAGAACTGAGCAGAGTGTGAGGGTGACAGAGCACTGGAACGGTTGTGGAGAGGTTGTGGAGTCTCCTTCCCTGGAGATCTTCAAGACCCGTTTGGATGCTGCCCTGTGCCACGTGCTCTAGGTGGCCCTGCGTGTGCAGGGGGATTGGACTAGATGACCTCTAGAGGTCCCTTCCAACCTTAGGCATTCTATGATTCTATGATTCTATGAGAGTGTACTATTAATATTTAAAAAAAAAAAAAAACAATCAAAGGGGACAAAAAGTGAAATACTTAATACAATTTCCTGGATTTTAAGGCATGTTAATATGGTTGAGAAGAAAGAGTTAAGTAACACCATTTCTTTAAATTCTCTTCCCCTAAACCATAAATGTAAGGTATGGTAAGTTGCCAGATGCAAGTTACGATCTATTAAAATATCAGCAAATATACACTCAAATCAGTAGACCTTGCAAATAAAGTCAGCTGCAATTACCCCTTCCCTAAAAACACATGCATCTCAGGCTTCTTTTCCTTATACTTAATCAAGGATTCTGAAATTTATATTAAGTATGAATAAACCGTTTATTTCACTTTTTTGATATCATATATTCTAGACGAAGAAATGGGTCAAGGTGTTTTCTGCGCCCAGCATTTCATGCTGATTTACTTAGTTAAGCCTGTTCCAGCTGCGGTTGCAGTCACACTGCCAAAGAATTATTTGCTTTAGCAGAGTCTGTCTGGGTAAACTACGAATCCCCTGGCTCACCTGCAGAGTGAGTGGATTCCTGCTTGTGATGCAGTACTGAGCTCTGGGGCAGGAAAAAGTAATTTGTTTGCTAGTATATAATGTAGATATAGGCAAGTAGTAGTTTTAGAAGAATTTATTGATATTTCAAAAAACAAACAAGCAAAAAAAAACCCAAACCTCCCTCTCACTTCTACACTTCCATAACCAGTCTTCCAGCAGAAGGCAGCAGGGAACAAACCACCACAGGTGAAAATGATTCCAAATTATTTTATTAAAGAGCACTACATTCCCCTGCTTATCATGCTGAGACCCTCACTGGCCTGAGGACTGAATCTTAGCAGTCTTCTCACAGCAAATAAAACAGTAGGTCAGCTCATAATGAATCAAGGGTATTTAATTACCTTATGTTACAAAGGGTTGGTTTCACAGAGCTAGGTGATCATGAAGCAGCCTGAAATACACAGACCTCTTGACTGTTTTATTGATATCCCCCCTGTATGGTGGGCAGCCACCGCAGAGGATGTGCACAGAGCCCAACCTGGGCTCTGCAGTCATGGATTGGGCCATAGATGAGTTTCACAGCCACAGGGAAGGCCTGGGTCTGATCAGTGAATATGTTTCTCCTGGGGAAGGTCATACATCGCTTGTAAAACTTTTACATCCCCACAGGCCAAGCAGTTTGGGGGCTCTTCTTCACATCTCTTTTAAAGAGCCCTTAATCAATACACCTTCCCTTTCTCACTGAAATTGCATTAGCTGTATTTTTAGTTCTGATGGAGTAAAAGGTGTTACTTACATCTAATTTTCCATATAACCACTACTGCTGACTGTCCCTTTCAAGTCTTTTCAGGCTATCCATCCTGAATTAACTTTTTTGTAAGAAAAGGCCTTTAGTGGTTTATAAATTTTAATACAGGATGCTAGCTGCCAGAATGTTTTGGAATGCTACCAAAGACTTTAACCAGTCTACCCAGCAGATGAAATGAGGTACAGCTCCTGCTGCACCTGGAGACAGTACTTCTTTCATTGCCCTGTTTCAGAGTTATGACACCTCTGGTTTAGCCTCAGAAAGTCAGGAATTTTCCTTTAAACAGGCTTCCTGGAAATAGAGTTTTATGCTATTAATGGATTATTTATCACATAGTATTTTTCATCTTTAAGAAATTCTGGGTGTTGAGGTTTGTTTTGTTTTTAGTATAGTAAAATGGGGAGAGCTAAGCAGAGGTGAGAATCCTGAAGTGATACCTTGACAGCAGAAGATGATAATAGCAGAGACTAATCCTTAATATAAGAACATTGTGCACTTTGATGGTGAAGTGCTTTAAACTTAACTTCAACTGTTAAGTATAGGAACACTAATTATAGTGGCTTCTGTGTGCACTTTGCAATTCTTATTCACCCAAAGCACCCCATTACAGTATGAGGCCCTGTGTAAGTTAATTGTGCTTGACCTGAATAAGTGTTGCACCATGCAACTTGCAGTGGAAATACCTCTGCTGAGCAAATGTTTTTCCATGTGAAAGAGGTTTGCAGCACAACAGACAAGGAGTATCACTTCCATCATATAGCTAGTGTCTTCCATTATTTTAATCCTCAAGGAGTTAGATGTTTCATACAGTGAGAAATACATGTCATTTTTTTCTGCATAAAGTCAACATACAAACTCTGTTAGAGAGCTTCAGATATTGAAGATGGTAATCATCTTGCCACTGTGTATATCAAAGGCCTTAAGATGACCTCTGCATTTTGTAATGATGTGCTGTTATATCTTCCATCCCCAGATAATCTGAGTCTATAAAGGCTTTGTAAAGTTTTGAGGGAAATAAATAAATAAGCTTGGTAGAAAACAACTGTTAGACTCTAATTCCTATTTGTCAGTGTAATGCACAATGCAGTGGCTTTTCACTTAAAAAAAAGCACTTCCAGACAGTATATGTTGCCTACAGACTGATCACTGACCTGCAACGAGGATCACTCTGTAGTTTGTTTTGGGGACTTGCTCTCATAATTTATCACTGGGGTGTCTTTAGGATACTCAGTTACCAAGGAGATTATAGTGAAGGAAGTCAGCATTCAAAATTAATTAGCAGGTCGTAGAATAGTTGTATGCAGAGAGCCCTATGGAGCTGTAAATTCCCTAGTTCTACCTTGTGAAGTTCAGTGCCAGAATTTTCTTGCTCTATGCTCCCAGCCTGTATAAAGCTGTTTCCTTCTCTGACCTTAAGCAGAGTTCCAGACTAATGTTTTGGGCAGACCCCCAGGGAACCCTAAATGTATATCACTTATGACACAGTATGTCACTTAACTCTGGGCATGTAGTTATTTCAGCCCCCATGGCAAAGGAGCCCAACATGACTGCCGGTTGTAGAAATGACTCAGTTTGGATAAATTCCCTGATACCTGTTGATCTATCATTTTTTGATTGGGAGGGGTGAGGAGGAAAGAAGGTAGGAAAACAGAATGGGTTTCTTGTTCTACCATCGCTGACATCTGTGAGCTTTCAATAAACAGCATGACTTTCTGAGTCTGTTTTACAGCTTTCATGCTTGCTTTCTAATCTCTTTCAGAGCTGAGCAGCTGTAAGCTTCTGTTGCTGCTGGGTACCAGAGAAAGAGCAGACCTACTTTAACTGTCACTTGTGCAATTCCGTATGCAGTGCTTTTTCTCCTCCACGATTAGCATATGCAAACCTTGGAGATTTTAAATAGTGGCTCTCCAGTGCCTCAAAGCCTAAATTTGTTACTTATTTGAGGCTGTGGCAATTTCTACAAAAATATTCTGTAAATGATACCAAGGTCATCTTCAAAGTACCTCATTGCAAATGGTTACAGAAGGCAGTCTTCTTCGTTAAGGACATCTACAGTTTGTGACCAAAGTCACAAAGGGGAAAAAAAACAAAGATGTGATTTCTATGTAAAAAGCAAATGATGATTTAAAGATAAAATTATTATTAGAAGTCTCTGCTAAGTCTTATGGCCACTTCAGCAAAAAAACAAATGCATCTCTCATGGTCAGAGATTCTGAAAAAGATACAGCATTAGAACAATAAATTTGTATTAGAATTGTTGTATATGAGGATAATTTAATAAAGGTCTTAATTAAAGTCATTTAATATAAATCAGTAGATAATCACATTGTTTGATCTACTGAAAAATTTACAGTTGCTATGTGCTCCTAAATTGTTTTTTTTTCTTTTTATCTATCCTTTTATCTTATTTTTGGATTGGTGATTTTTCTTTTTATTAGAAGAGGAAGTCAATATGTTCAAAGGATAGATAAATCTTACCTTATTACATAGGACACAACATAACATGTTAAACTGCACCATTTTCACAGAGAAGTTTATTATACATTTTCCCCACATTTTGTGTGCTTTCACCTGCTTTTCATGTGGGACTTATTTTTTCATAAAAATAGTCATTAAATATTTGCCTTTCTCTGATCACTTCTAGAAAATAGTAATATATTTATAAATATATGAGAGAACATCTAGAAAGATACGGTAATAAACTTCACATATATAAAAGGCATCTACAAAGGAGGCAAGAATAAACTGTCCTTTTTGACATCTGTGGATAGAACAAGAAGAAATTAACTTCAATTGTATCAAGGGAATTTGAGATTAGGGTTTAGGTAAACTTTCCAGCAGAGAAAATTGCCAGTATTATAATAGATTGCTTAGGGAGTCTATGGAAATTCCAGCAATGGAAGTTTTTAAGAACAGTCTTAGTGTTTGAGACAAGTTTGCATGCATGTTCAAGAACTTTATTTGCTACACATTGACTTTTAGCTGCAAAGAAGTCTGTGGACGTTTATTCAGAGCTTCCCACTATTTTAGTAATAAATGTGTGAGATAGATTGATCAAAATACATCATTACCCACACTGGATTTTAAATAATTTCATATAATACATCTGTTGATTGATCAAGGGAGGTTGTTTCCTGATGACTTTTTTCTGAAGGTGGAGGTCACCATGGCCTGGTGTAATTTAAAACTTGTAAGTCAGAGCTAATTGTACACACTCTTTTTTTTTTTTTTTTTTTCTTAATATATACTCAGTCCAAACCTGATCCTTGCCAGGACGTAGGTACAGAAATGTCAGAAGGTCCCGTACGACTTAGCGATGACTGGAATGTGGAGTGTGTGCCATACACGTGCTGCGAACTCATGTGTAGCAAGTGTTCCTGTTTCATTTCTGGGAGAAGAAAGGTGGAAAAACACCCAAAGCCTCCATAATAGTAAAGTATCGTCAGACGTGAATTTGGGAGATAAATTCTCTAGAACTGTTTAAGGTTGACTTACATGGCATTGCAGTCTTTTCCTGATAAAGTTCAGTGATAGCATTCCTCCACGAAGGACAGCGTATCCCAGTACATGGCTTAGAGCCCAAGAAAACTGGAATTAGACTCTACGACTCAAACATTTCCACTTGCACTCTTGTTTATAATGTTTGATTCCAGCAGCCATAAATTTACGAGGCGCTCTGTCTGGGCCTTTAGTGGGTAGGAAATATAAAATATTGATCTGAAGCAAACTGAACTGAAAAGGCTCTAGCAAAGAAAAATTGTGGGGCTAGGGTTGGGGGGAAGAAGAAGGAGAGGAGAAAGGGAAACCTGCTTTTAGTGTGGGTGCAGCAGAGGGAGAAAATAAAGGGCAGGGTGGTTAACATCTCAACAGTATGGCCAAAGGACCAAAAAGTCTTTAAAACTAAGTGAACAACCTTTCCAAACAGATAGCTGTTTTCAGGCTTGCTGTGTGTGGATCAGTTGCCACATGAGAAATAGAGAAAGCAAATATTAGAGCTTTTTACTGATTTTAGGCTATTTGGCAGGGCCTTGGCAGGTTTTTTTTAATGATGTGTGGCCATAATAAATACAAGACTGACATCCAAATGTCATGGAAAACAGAGTTCTTTTCACTTATATAGCTTGTTAAAGTGTGCTCAGAGATTAGTCATTCAGAAACAGACAGCTACCAGAGCTGAGCTGGCAAACTTGACTTATCTGTGATAATTCCTAGAGACAGCCAGCTGCTCATATTCAGGTGTGCAAAGAAAATAAAACTGGTGGCAGTTTGAGTTCAAGAGAGAAGGCATAAAGAAGCGTTTTTACTTCTCTAATCTGTCCATTGTCCTTTAATCCCTTTATCTATACTGCTCCATCTCATGTCAGGATTTGAACATAATATTCGTTTGCTCACAGATGTAACATGAATTGTAAGTATGGAGTCTTGTTGCATCCCCAACAAACTCATTGCATTGTTTCCAGAAACTGCACAGATAAAAATGTAAAAACCATGATAGCAATCTATCTGTTACTCGGACAATTTATTCATTCTGTTTCTTCCAACTATAGATAACATCTGTATACTCTGAAAGTTACATATGCATCTTCAAGGTCTGTTTCAACTCAATTTAAAAAAAAAAAAGAAAAAGAAATGCAGGCTTATCCTGAGATAATTTTCTTATATTAAACTATTTAGAAGAATTTAGCATCAATTCACCAGCAAGAAGCACTTTAGCACTTCATTCAATATCATATTTTTTCACAGTTGATTAGCACTATATTTTATTAGCCTGTGGACTGAAATCATCCCTACATGATATGCTGGCTTAGTGTTACTATTCTGAAGTGCAATATGGAGCATATGGGAAATTGTGTCATGTTCAAAACCTGTTGTTTTCTTTTTATAGCATTTTAGTTGAGTGTCTTTCCTTTCATAAAGAGTAACCATTACTCCAGTTGATATCCTAAATTAGTGATTTTGGAGCAGAGCTAACCTAACAATTGACTGGGCTACAGCCAAGTAGAGGAGAGAGTTGAGGAGAGAAGGTGAAAATGAGGAAAACATCACCCAGTAACTTTTGGTAACTTTTTCCCTCAAAAGACAAAATTGGGAGATTCAAAAGTCAGAATCATTCAAGGTGCTTTGATTCCTGAAATTTGATACATGAAGTATCAAGAAAGTAACAGTTCTTCTCTGTAGGCACCAGGTAGCAGCTATTGCAGTTTGGCATCCATTCTTGCTGTGAGGAAGATGGTGTCACTCCCTGCTGTGGATTGCAGGGGAGATTTGTGTTGTTTTATTAAGGATGATTATACAACAACAGGATTAAAATTTGATCAGAGCGGAAGCTTAGCTGATTAATGAATCCTGAATACTTGCAGAACGCGACTCGCCTATGAATACTTGCAGAATGCAAGAATAAAGGACGAAAACTGCGTGATAGAATCAGATGAAAGTAATAAAAACATTATATAAGCTTTGTGAGTTAGTGCTGAGAGAGTATTTCAGCTATTAGGAGTTAGTGAATCCACATATTTGGCTATTAAAAATATACATACTGATTAACATATATTATTATTAATTTCATCATCTAGCTGTAATAATAATCCCACAAAGAAATAAAAATCAGAAAACTATTTTATGATAAAAGACTTCACCTTAAGTAATTGATTCTCACTGAACTCCTGAAAGATACTAGAATATGTATAATTATTTCTAGTTTACAGGGCAAGCAACAGGGATTATAAATTCCTAGACCTGAAGAAGTTACTAGCAGGAGTTTTCCAAGACCAGAAAAAGAAATGAAGATCAGATTTCTTTTATTTGCTCCTCTTTTCTAACTCCTGGAGAGCAGTTCTGTCTTGCAATTCACTTCAGACTTCTTCAGACTCCTCAGGCTACTAATGTAAACTGATAAATTTTTAATAAAGCACTCATATAGTTTGCTATCTACATTTTAAAAGCATCTGGCATTTATGTATGTGATGGCACAATATTAAATCAGTAAGACTTCACAGAAGATACTTGATAATAGGACTTGCCTCACAGAGCTTAACATTTTTATTAGTGTTTATAATTTTAGTTTTAGGTATTTCACATAACATTTCCCTGGGCAACTGTTAGGAGAGCTTTAAATGTTTAACATGTGTGGCTGTGCACAGTAATATAACACATGATTTTACCATTACTATCTCTTTAATATTCTACTATTCTTTACTATTACTATTACTATTATTTTTTCTTTACTCTTACAAAAAAATGTTCATTTTGGAGAAGAACCTTGTGGCTGACAGGCTTGCATTAAGGAATCCACCAGAACAGAAGCCATTCCTGGATGGGTTCGATGTGGAAAAAACGTTTAATCTTTTTTTTTTTTTTTTTTGTACAGGGGATAGAGGGTCCAGGGTGAGGGGCAGAGGGGAAGCCCCCCGTGAACTTCTGCATGGATGTTTCCTGTAAGACGAATGTTTCTTCAAATATGAACATTTTGTAGACAGAACTTTGTGTACAACAGGGGCTTGTGCAGATGTCCGGAGCCCCTGTTGTACACAAACTGTCAGGAGGGTTTAGTTTATGCGTCTAACAGAGATGGGTGGAAGAATGCTAAGGAGTTTAAACTTAGTGCTCTCTGTTGAAACTTCCATGATGTTCTTTGCATCAACATAGCTGTCTTTTTTTTTTTTTTAGCTGCTGTCCCATGTATTACTCTTTCCATGAAAGATAGATCACTTAACTCTGTCTTTTCTTTTCTGCACCATTTCCTAGCTTTAAAATCATTTAACCTTCCTGGCCTCTTCAGAGAATATGCTATTCGCAATAACACATGCTTTTCACCTCTTGGTAATGTCTCTTAAGTAAAGAAGATATCTCAATCCACATTTTAGGGCCAGGCATGGACACGGTTCACCTTTCACTCAGGGACAGGCTGACAGGCTGCCCTCAGAAGGTGACAAATGTACCTAGAAACTTTTTTCTTTATTAACCTATGAGCAACCTGAGAGCAAGTGCCAGCTCCTGAATTAGCTTATCAACACAGACATGGTGCTTCATGAATGACCGTGCAAGAATGTCTTTAGAAACTTTTTAGAACTTCATTTGTGATTCACTGTAAAGATTTTTTGATCCTAACAACTGAGAAGATTTTTCAGATTTTTATTCAGGTGGTAGAGGTTTTTTTGAAAGGAAATTTGAAACTACTCAAAACTTGCTACGTGCTTTACCTAAATATCCCTCAAGTTCCCTGTTTAAAGGACAGAGAATCTGAGGTGCACAGAAGAAATTATTCCCTGGGATCACAAAAGAAGCTCTTGATCCTTCAAACAGGGGAAATGTCTGTTTGCTTTCCAACTAGTTTACTGGCTTTACATGTTGGTTTCTGAAAGAAATACAGCACAAGGGAAGACTGACTGACACATGATCAATTTATAACAGACATTTGTCCAAAGTGACCTTTTCTTTGCATTTAAAAGGTGCATTCTTTGCACTTTCAAAAAAGTTATTCATGTTGGCGTGCTTTTGCTTATGCAGGATATAATTGACTTGAGATGAGAAGCAATTCAAGTTTTTCTAAGATTTATTATCATTATTATGTTTTTATTCTTCTAACCATCATGCAAAATTAACAGTACTTCCGACCTACACCTAAGGAGAGTCTCACTCTCAGTCATGACAATTCTTATTTGTCAGTGTTGTATTTCTGAAAAATGAAAGCCTTTTGCAAAGCAGAAAAAAAAAGAACGCAAACTGCTAGACTCATAACTGCTAACTGTTGGTTTTCAAGGAGAAGTTTCCTGGCAAGCGAAACAAAGCAGAGAACTGAGTTTCTCTACCAAACTTTATATATTGGAATTTGTATGACAAGACTGTGGCAAAATGTATGATCATCTTCATTTGTGGAAAATTAGCCCACTCAATAAATGCAGAAGAAAACTAGATGCTGGCTGTGAATTAAATTTCTGTGCATCTGAATTGCTTGTGTATATAAAAAACTAGAAATGTTGTAGTCAAAATACAGGGTAGAGGGAGTGACTCTAACTCTTTTTCAGTATCTGTATTCCAGTGTCTTCTTTGTTCACTTTCTATAATGCTTTTCTTGTTTATCAACTCTGTCAACTTCCTTCCTGGTAGAAGAGGCTTTTCAAGCAGTAGATGTTTTCATGTGAAAAATTTGCCTTAAGATGTACTAATTCCAAGCAGGCACAGTTAGGGTCCCTGTAAGGGTCCTTATTCTCTTCGGAACAGGAATCACATTACATACTAGGCTTTTGAAAAGCAACAACACTACTGCCAAAGTGTCTCTGCCCGCAGATACTTCTCACATATCGTGTAGCATTTTCCCTGTCAAATTCCATTGGAGTGCAAATAGTTCTGTCCCTGCTAGGCTGATGTCATTGAGCCGAGTGCGTTTAGGATGTTCATCTCTGTATTCCCTTCATTTGGAAACAGATATATAAAAAAAGAATCCAAGGTGTTATTCTTTCTAAATAATTTAGGTGCCTTTTCCCTCCGTTTTAGTCAAATATATTAGAGCAGTTTTTATTTTACTTAAGCTGGAGTTACCAAACTAGGCTGTATGCCTGAGCAGACTGAATGGGAAACCTCTGCAACTGATATTGACCTCAAACAGCTGATCACCAGAGCATTTCCTCCCCATACCTATACCAGCAAAATGATGACATCCAGCAGGCAGAACTATTCTACACCTATGGTCAACAACTTGGTCAAAAAAATAGATCGAAATGCTTCACAAAGCCACCGACCTGATAATGAAGTGGAAGCCCCGCAAATTCTTCATGTTGCAAGCAACAATGCCAGTACATCTGAAAGTTTTAACGTCATGGACATGAAGTTTGCCTCCCTTGAACAGAAATTAGATAAGATGTTGACTCTGCAAGACAACGTTCTCAAGAAGCTCAACAGTGTTTCTCAAAAAATCTGTTGTGTTGAGCAAGACATTGAGATTGTAAAGGCAGAAGCTTCTGAATCTGGACCCAAGATGGAAAGACCTAAAAATCTGAGAAGTGATGAAATGAAGAGACTTTGCCTTAAAATGAAAAAATTCCTTTCTGCTATGAACAGGAATGCAGAGCGGCAAGTTAAAAGACTAGACAGACTGGAAGAAAATGTTACCGGATTGCAGAAGCTTGTAGGACCTTTGGTTGAGAAGGTTAAAGCATTAGTAATTCACCATTTAAGTGTAAAACACCATGCTCAAAAACGTAAGTTTTGCAAGGCAGGTGATTATACAAAGGGAGCTGAACATCCCTTTAGGATGCAGATACTCCCGGACCCAGCAGATGATGCCCTGCTCCAAAAGAAGAGTGAAAAGGTGAGCCTACATGTGCTTTTCGTCTTGTCAAGAATCATTGCAAGCTACAGATACGTGTTGCTTAGCATTTTCATTTCGCTGACATTTAAGAGAAGAATCTATATGCTTTAAAAAAATTGATATGTATTTGAATAAACTAAGAGATATAGAAAATCATTGATAACTACCTTCATTTTCTTCTTTTGCTTTACAGTTATAAAACATAATTAGGGGTGACTGATATCTGTGACAAAAAATTGATGCAGATTTCAGTAGAACTGTACCCTGACCATCTCTTTTACTGTGATAATCTCTGGATTTATATTTGTCTGGGGAAAATCAAGTACAGCACTCATGTTTATACAGTGTGCTCCAGATCTCAGTGAAACTGATAAAAAGTCTTCTAAAAAGTACATTGAACTTTGGGTCATACCATAAATATGTGTCTGTGTCTGTCCTTTATTTCAAAGAAAAACTTAAGTTTGCTGGTCTGTCTGGTATTTCTGCTGACATTGGTGAGGAGGGAGGGCTTCTAAACTGGGATTCTAGGTATGATTACTCCAGTTAGAGCTGTGGTTTGTGTAAACTTCCTTGGGGAGAAAAAAATGTTCATGTCACTGTAACTGGAGTTTCATTATGTTCTTTATAGGACAGATTAAAAGATCACAAAAATCTCCTGAAAGGCTCAATTGATTATAATAGGCACTTGTAAGATAATTCAGCTATTCTGTGTTTGGCAAATAAGACCAGTAGCATTAGAAGATTTTTTTTCTGACAAAGTATCTTGATGTTTAGTTAACCTAAAATGAACCAAAAGGCTATATTTCACCTTACTTCTGCTTTGCTTTACATTTTTTGTTTAAGGCACAAATAGGCTTCACTGTTCACTGTTTTTGGCAAGTAATTTTTGAGTGTACTATTATTAAGGTTTTGAAAAGAAAAGCATTGTGCTATTGTATAAATAGGAAACGGCATTCCTTGAAAAAATACATGCCCAATATCACTCAGAATGCTCAGATCAGCTAATAAGATGCTTTTTGCTTGGTTATTCTTAGGCAGCCTCACTTCTCACTAAGACAAAAGTCTTAGAGCCAGCACAGGAAACTTAAAATCTGTCTGTACAATCTGAATATCAGCAGAAGACCATCTTGTAAAGTTCTCTCAGATGAACTGTCTGACCTGCCACTATGTAAGGATATAAAATGCTGCAGCCTTGTTTCCAGAGCCTCAATAATTGAGTGGAAAATTGCTGTCTTGACAATAGATAAAATCAACAAAACTGATTTTTACAGGTCCTTTTTGAAAATCACGTTGGACTGGTCTCAGTAAAGGAATTCTAATACAAGAGAAGTTTTAGTGTTTTATACCTTTATCTTGATGGGAAAACATTAATTATTTTGAGTGTTCAAGTTTAGGTCTTCTTTTTGCTTTTTAAAACATTAATATAAACCTCTGTTGTAAAGGCCCAGTATCTAGTGAGATGCATAGGTCATCTCTGTAAAGCTTTGATCACTATAGTTAAGAGCTGTGCCCGTACCAGTGAAATGGCATATTCGTTTAAGCTATTTATAAATATGAATTGAATTGGGCCTGGGATGTTAATGGATTGGTAACTTGTGGAGGCTGTGGGACCTCCACAGCAGAAACATACAGTAAGGGAAAGAAGGAAACTGTGATGGATTCAGTGATTATTTTGTGGGAGCCCCATGTGTGTAGCAGAGGGCACAGATAACAGCTGGCAGCAGGAGAACGGGGACATGTTCCTGGCAGACTAGAGGTCACCTCACAACCCAAAGGTCACAGATGCCCAGGGAACAGTTAATGAAGAGCCAGGAACTGGAGGGTGAAGGGCTTGGTAAAAACAAAGAAATTGCTACATAAGACCCAAAGAGAAGAGCTGCAAGTGGGGTCTCTATTTCAACGGCAGCTCCATTTGTAATCCCCTCACTAAATAATTTTCCTTTGGGCAGACTTTCACTGATGTTGAGTGGAATTAGTAGGAATTTGTCTAGCAGGAGGGCGTAGTAGAAGCAGCACAAGCACGCCTGGAACCACAGTGGTGATATTATTACATTGTTAATATTTTGTTTGTTTTATTAGATAACATACATATGTTAACTTGTCATTGCCTTCTTCCCTGTGTGTTTGATTTATTATAAAAGGGCTATCATAAAATTGTCAAGCTATCCTGTGAACAGCAGCTGGCTTTAGTAAACACTTAGTCTTCCTGACTTTAAGTAAAAACAGGCTTGAATTCAGCTCTGCAATAAGAATAATGGAACAGGGCTGATATCCTCAGCATAAACTGCTGAGCCTGGTTTCAGTTTAGTAGAAACCAGCATTTATCAGTGCTGAGGGCAGACAGACTCTCCCCTGCCTGCCTGGAGCGATAGAAATAGCATCTCTGAGCAAATTAGCAACAAGACTAGTCCATGAGACTCTCTGGTGTTGGTTGCTTGTGTCCTTGCATGGTACATATTCAAAATAGATTTACAAATGAGGATTCATATGCTTCAGGCAGAAGCAAAAAGAAAAGGAAAGGAGAAATAGGGGGTTGGATTTCTTCTCATCTGTGCTGATACACTTGATACTTGTGGCATAGCAATGAACAAACTCAGCAGGCTGTATGGAGTAAACCCTTGCTTATGTTAACAAAACCCTTAGCACTGCATCTAGTCCCCATTTCAAGATACTTTGAACAATACCAACCTTGGAAAAGTGCTGGCCTCCAATCAGTATGGCCAACATCTCTTTTATCCCAGGAGGACTAATATTGCAACATTGAGCAAGCCTGCAGTTGCTTCAGACCTATGTCGATCTATGTCATCCTGTTGTTTCCTATGGTGAAGAGAGAGGCGATCCATTCACGGTGGCTAACGCTGAAGGACGCCAGGCCCTGCTGGAGGGGCACAGGTGTTTGGGATGAGCTCGCTTTCATTTTCCACACTCCTCTAACTGCCAGCAATTGGCACCTCTTGGTCCTGATAGCAGAGCTGTCTAATAAATGTCAGTCCACTGACTAGTTCTACAAAATAATCTAATTACTCTTAGTTACTTGTAGGCTGTGTAATGGGTGGCTATGGATACATCAGGACAGGGCAATACACTGTGTTTGCATATTGCTTAGTCACGTGCCTTCACAAAAATCCATCCTTAGAGAGGTACTTTTTGCTTTATTAATTGTGGGATTGTTTTTGTGGTTTTTAAATGACTTGTTTTACAGAACCAGACTAAGCAGGGAGCAGTTGAAAAGGCAGAACAAAGGGGATATTCACCTCTGTCAGGAGGCAGGAGGGGATATGGGAGACAGGTAAAGAGGTGGTGATAAGCAGCTGGGGTATGGAACGTTTCTTCTAGTTTCAGCAGCAGCTGGAACAGTTTCCAGATCACGGACTCCAAAGGGACTTCATGAGCTCTGCAAAATACAGGGATCACTCTCTTCTGAAGCGAAATTTCTGCTTTCCTGCCTTTTACTGCCATCCTGAAATACTTCCACTGCCCTGTACAGGAGGTTACTTTATTTCTGCTTTGGGTTAGAGTTGCAATATTATGAGGTCTGTAGACACTTCATGCTTTGACAGTCCTGCCAAATGTCTCCCAGCCATTTTCCACCAAGTACTGCATGACCTTATCACCACATGGCTGAGAAGAGTAGCATTCATTACTTATCATTGTAAGTCGTTTTCTCACTATTGCCACCCAGGGAAATCAGCAGTTCCCTTGTAAGAGTCTTTAAAAGTCTTGAGGTTTTCCTCAAATTCATCTATTTAAGTAGTCTGCGATAATCCTGTCATGAAATGACTCTGCATAACTCCATTTTCAGTTTTACTCTTTCCACTTATAAAGGGGGTAAAATAATACTTCATTTATTTCCTCCAAATTAAACAGTTTAGATACTCTATACTATTAAACCACAAATACTCACCTGGAGGGCAAGAAAGTCCTTGTTGGTGCTATCATAAAGCGTTACTGGACTTTCTGCATTTGCCTGCAGGTTGCTGCAGCTTCAGTCTCTTGCCATTTCTATGGGCTGTGTCATACCACTAATAACTGTTAGCAGTTTGAGGCCATTTCCCACACTAAAAACACCCCAGTAGCCAGTACTGTTCTTTGTATTTGAACCCTCCATCCCTCCTGTGCAGGTATTGCAGCACAATTCTAATTCACGGGTTGCTTTAGTACTGCTGTTTGCCATGTATAAGATACATTTAACCCAAGTCTATAAACATTTTTTGATTCCTTCGTTTTGCATACACGTAGTAACTAGTCCCTAATGCATTATTTAAATGTTCTCCAGATTGGTATTACACTGTTAACTTCATAGCTCAGCCAAATAAGCAGGATTTGTTTTATTTTCTTTTCTATCTTTTCTACAGCACTTTCTGCAACTCTGTGTTTTCAGGAGTAGATTCTTTATGTAGAAATTTAGCAAATGTGTTGCCAGCTGCTTGGGCAATATAACTAGTCATCTACTTTAGCCCTTTAGCTGCCATTATCCTTGGCAATGCTTTTTTTTTTCCCCCTCTCGAGACTGATACCTTTACCTAAGTATGTTCTCTGTTGAGGTATTCCATTTTAGTGAGTTAAGAAGTATTCGAATTATAGTTCTCTCTCTGTGTCTCTGAAAGCAGTATTTTTTCTCCAAATAACAAGACATTTTCATCTTGTTTTGCCCTTACTGACAGCCATAAGAGAGGTGTTACTGCACCTTCAGACTCTGAATGCTGTTTAGTTTTGCTTTCACCTAGCCTCCAAACTCGCTCTCTTTTCTACTATGTTCCTTGGGTAGAAACCAGCTCTGCTGTGGTGGCTTTGCTCTCTCTGCAGCACTAAGGGGCATGTGGAACTGAAGCAGGCACAGCTGACTTCCAAATAGCTGCACACCATTCTCAAACTGCTTACAGGCATAGCACTAATGCCTGTATATTAATGCTACCATTTTAGGAATCCATTCCAATTACTTTGCAAAACTAGAGAGAACTACCCAGATAAGGTAGTGACTGGCAAAGGGAAGAGCGAGACAAGTCAGGTCAGCAGAGAGCAGTCCAATAAAAACAGAAGGTTCCTTGAAGATATGAAATAGTGGTAGGAGTTACTTGCTCAAGCAAGAGATCTTTGCCCACTCCAGTGATCAAAAATCTACCTTTTGTTATTAGATTTTATAGGCAGTCAGTCAGCTTTTAGGTGATGACTCTTCTCAGCCCGTATCAGGAGTCAGATACATCCACCGGTAGTCAGGATGCCACGCCTGAATGTCTCCTTCAGTATGAGAGTGCCATTGCAATTAAAGACTGGATCTCAACTATGCTGGCTTCTGATGACAAGAGCAACTGCTCTGGAATGAAATTAATTTGGTGTCCTCCTGGCAGCCCCCTCGGTTTTGCACACCCCCCTCCCAGTGATGAACAGCAATGATGACTTGCTGGGCAGCAGCCCCAGCATGGCGTAGGGTGAGTCCAAGCACATTCCACTCAGTGTGTGCTGCATTTATGGGGAGCTGCCACAGGAAAAAGTATGTATAGAATGGGGAAGTACAGAAATCCCAGATCTTATTTCCTCACCCCCCCCTCCCAGCCCCTGCTTATTAAATGAATAGGAAACCTGTGTTTTTGATATCCAATTAAAATCAGTCATCAAAGCTGTAAGGGATGGTTTTTGAAGTTTGCGGTGCTTTGCACTTCTCCCAACAATTTCCCCAAAGTAGCTTGTGACAGGCAGTTCAAGAAGTCTGAACATATTTGCTCCATATATCATTACATATTTAGCTCAAATAAGTTAGAAAAAATATTATTCTTTAACAGTGAGGCTACTTAATTGATACAGGAATAAAAAATTGCCTGAAATAGTTTGATAGGTGTGTAGTTTATGCTTGCAGATTAAAAATGTCTGTTAGCCACAGATTTAGTGGTCATTACTGTAGGATTTCATGTATTCTGGAGTCATGGAAATCAACGAGTCAAAAATCTACTCTCTTAAAAGCTCTTCTTAAGTGCGATGTTAATTGTCCTAAGTGAGTGACTGGAGCTTCAGGTGAAATGCTTAAAAGCAACCTATCATTGTCAGAATGATTCCATGAATGCTTCTTCCACTCTTGCTGATAAGACTTTGTGTTTTGAGAAGAACTGTGTGCCAGGAAGAAGTATCCGTTCAAAATGAGAGCTACTGCTTCTCCAGAGCAGTGAGCATGGAATCAGCAACCAAAGTGCCAAATGCATAAAGCTTTGGCTTGACTGATTCTCCGCTTCCCAGCTAGGATGGTGCTACTCCACAAGATTCCACAGTGTTTAGTAGGTGTCTTAATTAAGAGGTTATTATCTTATTACAAGGGAGAAGGTCACACAGAAATTCTCTGTATTTGTGGGGGAAGAAACACAATACTCATGGCTCAGAGCTATTTTTGTGTGTGATTGAATGAGGCTTGTGACTTGAGTTTGGTTTACACAGAAGAATGATTTCTTTATCTAGTTCACGAAGCACTTTAAAGATCACCAACAAGTCAACATTTTTCCCTGGGGGTGCAAGCAGGTTGTGTAACATGGCAAAAATAGTGACATGGAAGCAGATATACCACCTGTCAGTAAAAGCAGCATTTCCCTGTATATATTTTACATCTTTTATAAACTTGTATCACAAATTCATTCACTGATTATTTAATGTTGCTGGGTCTCTGAGGAAAAAGAAACGGTATATATTCAAGAGGAACACAGAAGTAAAAGTGAAGATGGGTTACACCTTTTTGGATAGCACAGAAGGCATTGACATACATTCTAACATCAACTGCTCTCTGCCATATACGGTGTCTTCTCCCATATACCAACCTGTAGATGCTGAGAGCATCTACACTGTGCTTGTACTATGCTTGCATGACAAAACCAACGTCTTTTTTAACAACCAATATTTTTTTGTTAAAAAAAATGAAATGCTCACAAAGCTCAGATAACTATGCTGATAATGAATGACAATCAGGTCTTGCACAAAACCTGGATAACTTGCCAGAAGAAAACTTTGCAAAGTATCTTAGGAACCTAGGGAAACAGCTATTTAGTGAGTAGGAAATGCCTTTTGCACATACACAAATTTCTCTGTCTTAATATCACCCGATTGAAATTGTATCTTCAGAATAATGTCTTGGCATTAAATGAAACGATGGAGTGATAAGAAATCTAAATAAAAGCTTGGGATTGCTTCATGAGGCCATTCATTATTTTTTTTCAGTAGAGAAAAAAAATCAAAGGAGTTTTATTAGGCAAATAAAAGAAAAAAGTTAGCTAGAAAAACATTCCTGGTTTAGGCCTGGTGCTGTGCGAAGAAAGAATTTAACTAAGTATGACTCATTAAAAAGGAGTCAGATGTCTATTAAAAATATTAATTTCTGACTACATTTGAAATTGCTGTTAAAATGTATTCATATATATGATTGCCTATTGCTTTATTTTTGATGGTTTCATAAAATGCTTTCTGGAGTTAATATAAATAATTTCCAAAAGTGTTTTTTTCCATTGCTCTATAATGATGTTTTGGCCTCCTGAGTATATCACATTATCCTGTTATCGCTGTATGGACTTTAAGTCTGTCTCTGTTACTTAAAGTAAGTAACAGACGGACTTTAAGTCTGTCTCTGTTACTCTGTTACTGAGTCTAGCAATATTTTGTACAAAAGTGTATGTTTAAACCTGGAAAATGTCTTTTTGAATACACAATACTAACTTGTGTAGTTGCACACACCTTTTTGCTTCTCTATGTTTTGCAGGTTTGTAATGTAGCTTTAGATATTTAATCTTTGCTGAAACTAAAATGAAAACTGGGAGTAGGGAAAATGGCTATAGTGCCATAAAACTCATTTTATATATTCAATTCCTTAAAGGAAGTGAAAAAAATAAAGTGGAGGCATAATTTCCCCTAAGAAGTGGAAGAAATCACTTTTAACAGATTGAAGGAACAAGAGTGTTATGAAGAGTAGAGGGGTGACTGATTTTTGGATGTCATTAACAGACCACCATGCTTTTCAGATTAGATTTTCAGAAAACTTTGATGGTCTTGGGTGCTCAGAAACTGTAGACTGTCAAATGGCTGCTCCCCCTGCCTTGAGAAGGTGTGGGGAGGCAAGAATCACAGGGAGGTATGGCCTAGGCAAATTAAAGGGGCTCTTTGTACCTTCCCCAGCATGCAGCCAGCCAGCCCTAGAAGGAACTCTGTGAATTAACTTCAGTCAACTCTGGAAAATCTGGCACAATACAATGCTTTAAGGGAAAGAAATAATGAGTAAAAGTTCATATTTTTATTGCTGGATTAAGATTTGACAACTTTAAATTACATGTTGCTCCCTCCACTTGGAGAAAAATGGAATGTGCATATGTAGATTGCTGCTGTGTACTAGGTACTATTAATCAAGTATCCATCCTTATGTTCTGTTAGTTTTTCTTACCCATGTGCACTAAATACTCGCCTTATATTTATTTCAGACAGCCATATGTATTGATTCTGAAGAACAGCAGTAAATACTCTGAACTGTTTCTTTTTCTGTTCATTTTTTGTCTCATTTAAATTAGTCTGAGCTTCTCATTGGCTGTTAAAATGTAAGCAATCAGAAACGATCCTTGAATAAACACTGTAGTAATTTATGTAGCTTTCTGGCAGCATCATCCAATATTCCACTAGACGGATTTTCAAAGCTGGCTTCTGTATTTCACACCTGCAATCTACAGGAATATTTAGTAGGAAGCACTGTGTGCCTGCAATTAATTTTGAATGCAGAAATGAAATCTGGCCCCATGCATCAAAGAGCTTGGAGACTGCCTCTCTGGTTATTTGCTCAGCTGACTGTATTTGGTCGGACTTGATGTCCACAGCAGCATGGTGAGATTGACAAACTTACAGGAATCTGAGTGCATTACTAATTATGGTCACATTGCAGAATGAATTAGTCCTAAGTTTTACCCTTCTTCTTCTAGGACTTTTCATCACGAAAAACAAAATGAGCACTGGTTGTTTCATTATCCATCCAGCTCCATCTGGAGCCATGACATTTACATTTAAGTTTCATGTGAGCAAGACTCCATATATATATTTCAAGTATTCCTTGGTGCTGGTGTTTAGACCTTTTTAAGTTTGCAGCTTGTAACCTCCTAGACCCCATTCCATCCTAACTAACTATTGAGTCCCAGTTCTCATGTTCATAGTACAGTTTCTTTGTCCCTTCTAGACAGGATTTTCCAAAGCACTGCTGCTGAAATCTTTTCCTGTGATTTTGTTCAGTTTTTCTTACTTTCCTTCGCTCCTCATGGAGTTTCCTTTCCCTTGAACTCAATGTTTGTAGAGGAGACACATTGCTTTAATTTTGTGCATGTTTTCTGAATAGCCTGACAAATCAAAAGCAAAAAATAAATCCTAAAAAATTCCAGAATATATATTTAGCAGTGGAAGATATTCTTACCCGGATTACGATTATTAACAAGCAGCAGATCTGCTTGCATGATTAAAACTCTCAAAATTAGATTCCTGCTCATGTGTATTTTATTTGCATTATGCTGTTTCAGTTGGTGGTTCAAAGAGAAAAATCAATTTCTCTGGAAAATATTTGTACGTATCTGTATTTTTTGTACCCTTTTTACCTATTACCGTTAATTATGCCTGTTGTATAGTACTGTAAGTGGAGGAAGGCAAATGTAAAAGGAATACTGCAAAACAGCAGACATCATTAACTGGTGTGGACACTGTTCAACAACAAGTCTAGGATTGGTCAAGGGAAAAAAAACACAGCAATCAAAATGCAAAGGAATATTAGTAAATAGTTACAAAAGTCGTAGTAATAGTGAAAAAATTTTGAGGAAGTGGGTTGGTAGAAAGCTCCTCTAGATGTCGCTCTAACATCATAAAACGCATGCAAGAGTGTGCAGACAAGAGCTACAAAGCTGACAGGGTTTATGCACTCTGATTCCTGGCAAGTGTTTTGGTCACCCTATAATAAATCATTGGCTCATTAAAAATGCTGTTACCAGATGTTGATTAACAGCAAAGATCTTTTTGAAATCTGTCAGTAAGACATTTTTGGATATTTTACTAAAATATTAAATATTCGTAGTTTGATTTAACCAACCTAGCTTTTATTAGCAAAAGGCTGCTGCAAGGAAATAGCTCATTCCTGGATGATTGTTTCTTTTAGTCCTTGAAGCTCAAGGTCGTTTCTGGCCTGTATTTATGCTTACAGTGATGCTGATTATAATCATTTTTCCTACTTTACAGTGGTGCTAATCAAGTCAGCTTAATAGTGATTAAAATAATCAATTATAAGAAAAGGTTAAGTCAGGTTACATAGAATAATCATATTTGACAAAAAAAAAAAAAAACAAAACAGTTTCAGTTCCAAAAGTAACTGTGCGTATGAATGCTGCATATGCACTAATGCATCGTCTTCTAATGTGTTTTCTTCACAGGTTTTTAAAGAAAATGCGCATTTGAGTGAAACAGAAACAAATTCTATAGAAGAAGAGAAACCACCAGATTTCGCAGGTTAGAATATTTTTTCTGATCGGTTTCTAATTCCTAAGGGTACAGCTACAGAGCCCCTATTTCTTAAAAAAAAAAAAAAAAAAAAGAGCCCTTCCTACTGTCCTGAATAGCTCCAATGAAGGTAGCTGAGGTGTGTGCTCACCAGCATGACTGAGAGCTGTTGGAGCATCATCAAGCTACTTTTCATGGGCCTATGTGCCTGCTATCAAAAATGATTTGCATGGGTTTATTAACCTTGCCTTGGCTGACAATAAGCTTGAATAAGAAAAACATTTCCAGTGCCGTCTCTGAAGGTGAAGAATCTCTGATCCATGGTGGCCTGATTTTAAAGAAGAGATTAATCTGCTAAGGTGTCTGGCCCTGCTATTGCTTAGAAGACTTACATTGACCTTAAAATTTGGAGAGAAAAACAAGTGCCTGCTTCAGAAAACATCAGAAATTATGCTAATAGTGCAAGTCGTGGTTTAATATGGTTATTTACTACCAGAGAATTACTGACAGATTCCTTGGTAATGTGTTTACTTACAGAGGGACCCATCGAGAAAAGCCAGTCCTGCTCTTACAAAGAGGAAGTTCATAAACTCAACAAGGAAAATGCTGAGAAAGCAAGTTCTGTTCTACTTCAAACGGATTCTGCAAGACTTTCAACTGAAGGGCCAAGGAATGAGGGAGAAAGCTTGGCTTTTGAAAGCTATTACAGGAGGAGCTCCATTCAGCAGTCCTTCACTGCAGAAGAGCAACAAGAAGATACTACAGATGATGGTTATCAAAGGGTGACTGAGCAGGACATAGAGTGCGAGTCTCTAGCCAGTGGGGAAAGGGAGGAGGAACATCAAGTGTCCGAAGATGAAAGGCAAGAGGAACCTCAAATGTCTGAAGATGAAAGGCAAGAGGAAGGGGAAGATGAAGAGGAGGAAGATGCTGGTGAGAATGAAGAGGAGGAGGATGAACCATCAGCTCCTTCCCAAAGTGAAGATGAGACAGGAGAAAGTCACAGTCAAGAAGCATCACATGAAAGGTAAGATCTGAAACCCAGACTGCCCATTCTTTTAGGAACCCATGTTATGGAAAAGCATATAGTTTAAGTTTCAAGTCTAAGTGGCTATAATATAAATATTGCTAAAAATCCATCCAAATAGCAAAGATAAAATGAGCTTAACAGTTTGATCTGAGCTTGAAGCTGAGTTTATACCTTTAAAATAGACTGGCACACAGTCTATCACACGTGGTACACGTGTTTGTTGTTGGCTTGGAAAAAAAGGTTATGAACAAGGGAATTATGTTAGGCCATTCTTCATCTCTGAGGAGATTTCTCTCTCCATTTTTATATTCTGGCATCATGTAACCTGTTAGCAAAGTAAGAATATAATAGACCATATACCAACTGGGACTGGACTTAGTACAATATATAGTAATTTAAGTGGTAACATAAGACTGCAACACATTTCCCAGGAAATTAAACTGATAAACTTATTTACTGTAATTCTGTGCTACATTTGTTCATAGCCCTTCTGGGACAAACCAGTTTAAGCTCTTGAGGACGTTAATGAACAGTGAAATCCCAGCATTCTCCCATTGCTTTAAAAAGGAGATTGATAGCCAGATACTAAAATCAGAAGAATTCAGGCAGTTACGGAGAATGGCAGAGGTGGAGAATTGTTTTGCTCTCATGGTTAACTTAGTGGTCATTTTGTTGTTCAAAGTGAATGTTAAAGAAGTTTATTTAACCTCATGAAGTAAAATAATGTAATGTTATTTAAATGAAATATATATATAGGCATTTTTCATCTATGTTTCTAACTTTTCTCTGCTTTAAGTGTACCCTGCTCTAATGCCATGTTTTGTCCTTACAGGTGTAAAGGCTGCGAAAAAGGTACAGGAAATTATAGTTCAGTCACTGAGCAGACCTGCCAATTTGAGCATAGTGGTAGCAGTAAGCATCGAGTGAATGCTGAAGGCCTAAACAAAGATGACAACCAAAAAGCAGGCTAGATGCAGAAATTGCTGATGGCATATGTAAAACTAGAAGAGCTCCCACAGATGTGTCCCTAAAGGCAGAAACAAAGTGATAAATTCCACTAGTGTTGACAGTGCTGAGCAGAGAGTACTGTAGAAGAACATGATTTTGTGACTGTAATTGGAAGGGGAAAATGAGTGCATGGTAACTACAAGGAAAGCAGTTGTTCATGGGGCCACGTCCTAAGCTCAAGGGAAATAGCACAGTTCGTTTCTGTCTAAAAAACTGTATCAGTGCCTGTTACCTGAGCAGTTGGCTTATATTTTCTTAAGGGCTTCTATTTTGGAAGAATCGAGAAATTAGTTGCAATAATTTGCTTTTGCCACAGCCACTCCACTAATAGTATCTTCTTTCCCTCTTCTTTTAACAACAGAGAGCCCAAAACTGTAGACATAGAGTGGAGGGAGGAATTATATCATGTGTGGCAAAAACAGGAATGTAATTGATTGACTTACAGAAGGTTGAAAACATTTTAAGATGGGATCTGCGACAGTTTGGATGCTAGGCACAAAATCAGATTGCTCGTATTGCTACTATTGCAATCTGAAGTGAGGACAACTACAACCTATAAATTACAGACTTTTGTGTGGAAGCCTGACTAATGAAGATAAATGGTGTTCAGCACTAAACTCTGATGCAGTTCTTACCATGGTGAAGCAGATATTCCTAACATTAGACATTTTTCTTGAGAATTGCAATGGTATATCCCTGTAAATGAAATGCTAGTAGTGAAATAATAGAAATGAAATGGTGGCCTGAAGATCCATGTGTGCGCATGTGTGCTATGCATGCATAAGACATAGAATTTTCTTTGAGACAGGGGGTTTGGCAGATGTCCAAGATGACATTACAGTGGCAGCTCACTTGAAGCATCTTTAAATTTGTAGTGGTAGGTCATTCCTGAATAGTGAGACGTCCGCTTTGGTGTTCAGAAAAGGAAAGACAGAGAGTTTATTCTTGAGAAAATCTTGACGACTAAAACTTAGGTTCCCACTGAGGTATTTTTCATATTCTTTAGGGGGGGAAAAAAAAAACACTGAGATGGAGGGCCAGAGATCATACTGGTTCCTTCATGCCTCTTTAAATGAACATTTCCTTGCCCAAGGTTTGGTAGCCTTTGAGAACTGAGCAAAATTAAAAAAATATATATACTCTTTTCTTCTCTAACAATGAATGCTGGGAGTCTTGGAGTTTGTGTCTTTCGCGTCAAATTCTGCCTATAGAGATCTCCATGGCATTTTTTATGGGTTGGTAACAAGCAAAGGCTCATACTTGAGGACATGCAGTTCAAGTTCTGCAGAATCCCAACTGGGTGGCAAATTTCCAGGAGCCCCAGCTTTTCACAATTCCTTGACCATGAACTAACTTCCTGGCCATGTAAGTTATAACACTGTCAAAAAACTCTAGGTACACAGCTGGCCTCTTGGAAAAATGGATGTTCACTGTGAATAAGGACAATCCACTGTTACATTAATGACCAAAGTGTTCTTGCCAGCTATATGCTGTCATGGCGTTTTTGTTTGTGTTTTTAATCATTTTCACCGAAGTAATGTTCGAATTTAAAATTACTTCACAAGCACCACACAAAAGGGAGCCGGCATTCCAATCCAGAGAGCTCATATTGAAATGTTGTGGCTCTAGCCCTCCCAACCAGTTGAAGAAGTATTTGTCACCTTGGTCAGCCAAAGGTCTCTCTCGGGAATATCAATCAAATGAAAAACAACATGGGTATGAAATTGAAATCGCAACACCCTAAAAAAAATCTGAAGAGAAATTAGGCATGCGGGGCTAGTCTCCAGCAGGGATTTTGACACCAGCAGGCAGTATGGTCCAGCATGTAGAGGTCTGGACAATAATATGGGAGATCTACATTTCTACTGAAACTTTATAGCTGCTGCTGTGTGATCTTGGGAACCCATTCCCCTCTTTAACCTTTATCTGCCTTCTCTTTTTAAGCACAGAAACTCTTCAGAGCTGCATGTGACACTTACTGTGTGCCCCAGCACTTTGGGCCCTGAGCCACGCAGGAAATCCCAGGTGCTACCTGCCAGGGTGAAAATCCATCATGTGCACAAGCCATAAACATGGTCTTTAAAGATGATGATCACATTGGGGAGAATGAAAAGTTGTGTCAATCAGACAATGAGCAGAGAAGGGAATACTTCACTGTAAACAGCATAGGCAAGCAAATAGCCTCTTGTAGCAGCTGGGCCTAGAGGAGAGCTGAGTGTCTCTTGCTATCCCACAAGAAAGTTATAATACATATTAACTCTCAGCACTCCCAAAGGCAAAAAAAAAAAAAAAAAAAAAAAAAAAAAAAAAAAAAAAAAAAAAAAAAAAAAAAAAAAAGAAAGAAACTAAAACTAGATAAAAAGAAGTTCTGGTCACAACTTCCAAACAAATTGCTCAACCTTGGTCTGGGTGTGAAACTGCACTGCCTTAGTTTGACAGTCTTCATCTGGGTGGGTCTCAGAGGGCTTCTTGCTACTTCTTGTACAGAACATGTTTAACCTAGATCCTCTACAACACCCTGTTTTCTGAGCCAGAGCTGCTAGAATAAAACTCTTGATAAATAGCAGAGAAAGACATGTATATATGCAATAGACATATTGAATTCTCAAGTGAACTTACCTGTAAGAAAGAAAGATTTAAAATGAGAGACGGACAAGCAGTACCTGTGATCACTCATATGCTATCCATGTTTTTTTGTTTGTTTCTTTGTTGTTTTTTTTTTTTTTTCTTGTAGATGATAATGCCACTCCACCAGCACCTTTTGATCATAGGATTGTCTCAGCCAAAAGGGCAGGAATCAGCAGTTACTATAACGTCAACAAGAATGAAATCCTGGGAGGGTAAGTCAAGTGAACCCAATCAACATGAAAAGCAAGGCAAAAGCTTATAGACAAGCACCACAGGAGTGAATGGAAGCCACATGCCTCACTAGAACTGAAGTAATGAAAGTCTAAGCTCTAACATTACGTTTGAGAGGGATGAAACAGGAGGCTAATTGTGTGAGTAGATTTTGGCTGCAAGTTTGGCACCATCAATCTTGACTTGTATTTGGTTTTTGTTCTAGGCCAGCCAGCTGCCCTCAGACTTAATGACGGTGCTCGTAGGATGCTGTAGTACTTTGCATTGCAGCCAGCAGGAAGTACAAACATACTGTAGCCTTTCTTACCTTAGAGGATACCATCCCTGAAAATACATAGATATTTTCAGCTAGATTAAGGAGCTAATTTGGCAGGCTATGTAGCTTCCTAGTCTCTAGTGCTCAGGTAATTTAAGAATGAACATTTATGATGGCAGTGTGTTGTTTCATCACAATTGTCCTTTGAAGGAGAAGGTCATCCTTCTCATGATGGACAGAGGCAGATTGTTCATGTGAGTGACAGTACGTAATGTTAGCATCCCTGTGATTTCTTGTAGATTTTTAGCAAAGATACAAGAAATAGCTTTATATTTATTATATTTTATTATTACTATCTAATTATTTTAATATCATTATTCGTTATAGTATTTATTTTATTATTATTATTATATTTTTTATTTTTATACAAGAAATAGCTAAAAGGCTTGTTAAAAGTAGGTATAGATAATGTAGTATTAGTGGATCATATATATTGAATATCAGCTAGAACAGTGTGTGATTTTTATGTGCTTAAATGACTAGTAGTATAACTAGTAGTATAACTGACACAACAAAATAGCAGCATAAAAATTCAAATGAAACCCACCACGGAGAGGATAATTCCCTTTGTGTATAACTTAGATTACAAACAGGGCCAATAACAACACTAGATGATTTTTTTTCCACTTTTTTCCCTAGGGGGCGATTTGGTCAAGTGCATAAATGTGAAGAGAAAGCAACAGGTCTCAAGCTAGCAGCCAAAATTATAAAAGCCAAAGGTGATAAACAAAAGGTTGGTAGAGTGTGATTTGAGTCTTTTCTTCCTCAACGGATTCCACTTGTCTCTCCAGATACAGAACAGAGCATGACCAAGCTCACAAGCTATCACGTTCACAGGACCCACTGGATTAGCACTGGCTACAGATCTATTTCCCTTCTCCTCGTGAGCAACTCACCAAAGCCCTCTTTAGGTTTTCTGTGGTGCTTTTCCAAATCCCTTTGATTTTTCTTTCTGCTATTGATTCATCAACTTTTTTTTAACAGTAGATGTCAGATGTCAGGCTGTGACATAGCATATTCCCTTCCAGTCATGCTCCAGGCTTTGCAGCAATAACTTGGTGATGGATGCTGGTATCAGGCATCGTCTGGGCTTCTAACATCAACACAAATGTAAATGAGAATTTGTCCTGTTTTCCAGATCTTCTGGCCGATGGGTCTTGCTTTCATAGGAAAAGCATGCATAGCATTTTTTGTGTGATAGCTGTGTCATTAATGGTATTCAACCTCAGCTGATTGTGGATATTTAAAGTGCAACTGTATATGCCTAAGTTGCCCACGGAGACTCTCCTTATAGTCAATGGCACCTCCAGAGAGTGACTCAATCCATCCTAAACTCTATGCCTAAAATAGTTGCACTGTACCCAGCTCTTTCCACTGGTGGCAAAGGGAGTTTTTGAAGACTGTTCTAGACCTCTTTTACACAGCTTCATTTTGTATACTCAGAACTGGTTAAAACAAATTCTGTCCTACGTTTCTCTTTTCCCATCTCTCTGTGAACACACCTCTTCTTCATGTGTGCTCTTTCTCTTCCTCTCGCCTTAATTTTACCCCTGCCCAGCTTATTACTGAAGCAGTCCCCAGTTCTAGCTGTGAGTTCTGTCTGGTAGTGCCTCTGAGATTGACATCTAGCACTGCATGGAAAACTTTGAGGTTGATTGCCAGGAATGAAAACATGAAGATAATGTTGGTGTCCAGTTCAAACACTAACAATATCCTAGTTCTTTGATAAAAGCTGCTGAAACAATAATACTCTTATTTTTTACAGGATGAGGTAAAGAATGAAATCAATGTTATGAATCAGCTGAACCATGTCAACCTCATCCAGCTGTATGATGCCTTTGAATCCAAAAATGACATTGTCCTGGTCATGGAATAGTAAGTGTGTTATTTTCTTTTCCTTTCTATCTTTACCACTTTTTCTAGAATTGTGCATTCCCTTTTTAATTTCTCCTGAAGTTAGAAATGGAGCTGCTTAGAATTGGAAAGAGCATGTGAAAGAGGTTTCCAGGAATCAAAAAATAAAAATTAAGATTTTTTTTTCCTGTAAAATCATTTACAAATATTTTTTGCAGTGATGTTGTAAAATACTTCTGATGATGAAAAGCGACTGCCCCATTTGAAGACAGGTCTATGTTATATAACTCCTGTTCAATTTCAAGTGGTATATCATGTTAGTTCAGAAACAGACCTCTCAGTATCTCTAGTTTTGTAAGACAAATGGAAAGGTACCTTAAAATAGAGAGAAGCTACCTTTAGGTATTGAGAATAATATTTTAAGTGGATGTCTTAATGGATTCAACTGTTTTTCACACTGAGTAATCATGTTACCTAGGCATAAAATAGCTGCCTTAAAGTCAGGTCAAATTGGTGCTATTTTAAGGAAGTCAAAAGATGTAGATAAAGTATTTAAAGAAGTGGTAGAAGATACAAAGCTGCACTCAGTTTCATTCTTCTGGAACTTTTTGGACACTGCTCTGAATTTGGCCTACAATATTTGTGTATCACAAAAGATAAGATTCTACTTAGATATGAACTGGTAAGTTAGAAGCGTTCTGAAATGGGAGAAGAAACTAAGAAATCATTTCCATTGTGATTTTAGATTGCTTCACATTGAATCTTTGTATCATATCCGTATTAAATTCTGAGGGAGGAAAGCACAGATTTAAATGCAGACTCTCCAATGTTATCTTGGTTTTCTATGTAGCGTCATTAACTTCACTAATACAAAATTATGTCTAAATGAGCATTATGTCCAAAATTCAAAACTTTATCTTTTATTAAAGACTGGGAGAATGGACACTTTTAAGACTGGGCTTTCACATGTTGGAGAATTTCAAGTCAGTACACCTCAGAATACAGTATTTGAGAGGTTAGGATCAGATTTCAATGACATTTTGTAGATCCACCTCACTCTTCCTGGTTGTGAATGATTAAAAGTAAGTGCATTTCAAACAGGTTTGCCAGTGTATGTTCTGCATTCCTCTAAAATCGTGAGATTAAATTTGGACTTGATCACCACTTCACTGTCTTTCTCTCAACAGTGTGGAAGGAGGAGAATTATTTGACCGAATTATTGATGAAAACTACAATTTGACAGAGATGGATACCATCTTGTTCATAAAACAGATCTGTGAGGGGATTCAGTATATGCACCAAATGTATATTCTTCATTTGGATCTTAAGGTACTGAATTGAAATATATGTTTTGTGCAATGACAGCTTGGACTCTACTGTAGAAATTACTTTTCCTAAGGGTAGGCCATACAGTTTAGCAGATTCCCTTGGAGAGAGCTTTATTGTGATTTCCTTAAATCAATATGTATTTACTTTGACCACATTGACATCAGTTAAGTCACTAGAGGAGTAAATAAATTAGAAGAGAATTTCAGTCATGCCATCAAACCTCATAGCTCTGGAATATTGACAGTTGATTTTGCAGAAAGCCCACAGTGGACCATACTATTTTGCTATTTGTAATTTTACCATTTGAATCTCAAGATATTGTGCAAGTGTTATTTATTTCAGTCACACCAGATATCTGTTTTGTATGTCTATCACAGGGCAAGGGGAAGGGATTTATCCCTATTTTTCCAAAACAGAGGGCAAGGCATGAGCAAAACTAAATTCAAGGTCATTCTCGGTCAGTGGAAACCCAGCACACCATTCTGAGATCTACATTATTCTATCATTGTCATGAAAAAGCATCAATACATAACCAGCCTAAGGGAAAGTACATTATATGTGCTTGTTGAAGTAGAAGAAATGAGCATTGCCAGTAACAAATACAGAATGTCTGTGTTAGGTTAGGCAGTGGCTTCCAGTGCAGCTGGAAGCCCAGAAAAGATGCATATTCTACATCAGATACTCAATTATCTGAACTATGCAACCATGTACACGACAAGTCCTTTTTTTTAAAGCAAAACTAGTTGCACATTCTTCTGCTAGTTGATTAGTAACAGTTAACTATTGCCCTTCAAAAAACATTTGTTGAAAAGATTTCTTCATTAGATTGCACTTTAGAAGGGACCTTTCCCCCTCACCAAGTTTTTATCAAATATTAGACTTACTTCTTAACCTCTGTTTTGTGTCAGAATAAAAAGGGATGATATCTTTAGTTTTATCACTGGCTATTAAACTTCATAATGATCCCTGAGTTTTACAACAAAGCCAAAAGAAAGCAAATGTGCACAGGAGGGTTTTCTCTTTGGTGAGCTTTTTATTACCTATGCTGTTTTGGGCATGTAATAATTGAGTTAAAATAGTACATTTTTAATGTTGGTGGTTTATATGTTACTGAACTTAAGTATATGAACAAACACCTGTTGGAATCTGCTTCAGTTGCTAATCAGTGACCAGATTCACATTTCTTTTTCTTTATAAATACCCAGTTACCTGGAAATCCGTCAAGCAGAAGTGTGCACAGTCCTCTGGGACTTGTGTGTTTTGTTCTTGGAGATGGCACAGCTTGAGTATGAATTCAAAATGTGAGCAGAAGGACACGTATACCTCCAAGCAATCCTTCCCAGAGACCTCTCCATTCACATGCTAGCCGACAGGGCTCCTCTCTTCGGATTTGCTTGTTCACGGATTGCTGTCAGTAACAGATGAGTTTGGGGAAGGAATCTTGAAACTGAAGGAAATTCATCCTGACCATTATAGTCCAAGACCACAAAAACTATGGACATATGGTGTTTAAGAGTCCTACATGTAAAATGAATTAGTAATGGTGACAAAGGTTAACTAATGTTTTAAGTGTTGAGGGCTGTTTTATTTCAAGGAGGACTCAACAAGCAACAAGGCAGAGTAGCTATAAAACTGCTGGCAGTGAATATGAGACTCTGTTTTAGGTATTTACATTTCAAAGACAATTGGCCTGAATCTGTTCTCAGTCACTTCTGTATGAATTTGGAGTAATTGGAAGCTGATGGATTCCTGCCAGGGAAGTGAAGAGCAGCATTTGGCCCAATGGAAGACCATGAAGATTCAACCTGTGAATCCCACCTTTCGCTAAAATATCTGAGAAAAATATAAAGTTATGTGGCTACCCTATATTAGTCAGTGTTGAATCAGACAGTTACTGCCAGAATATCCATGAACTCACAAACCTAAGGCTGTAAGATAAACTTCAAAGCCCAAAAAAACCTTTAAATATAAAAAGATCCAATGTCAGATCATTAAGGTCTGTAAAATCACAGTGCCAGCATCTTTAAAACCTCTTTGGAAGCTTGCATTCTCTGTCCTACTCCCTCTAATGAGCTCTTTATCTAAACTGCTGCCTTATGTCAAATTGAAAAGCTAAGAAGAGCAGCTGCGAAGCACAAAATGTACAACGTCATCTACCATGTGACAGCAGGGAGAAGTACCATGCAGAGAAATGTGCCTAAGGAGGAAAGCAAAAGGTGCTTCTGAAATACTTGCAGTGATTGTAGCATTTTCTTCCTCTACAGTTTACTAAAAGCCCAGTTTGTCGCCCTTGCTTCTCATTAAAGTATTTTCTGCTTTCTCTTGGCAGCCTGAGAATATCCTGTGTGTGAACAGAGCAGCAAATCAAATAAAAATTATTGATTTTGGATTGGCAAGAAGGTACGTGCATATGATCTTGCTAAAAGTAAATGGGTTAGGAAACAATGAAAAAGGTATTACATCTTGCAAAGACACATTTGATATACAACAGTTTTCTACTCTTCTTGGAACAAGTTTAATTTGTTTTAACCCCTTCTTTTACCCTCTTTTTAACCAGGAATATCTTTCAGTAAGAAATGCTTCATTCTGAGTAAAAAGTATTAGTTTTGAAGAATTTTTTCAGCTGGAAAGTTGAAAGAGGGCTGGTTCTGATTGGTCATGCACACAGACATACTGGAATCGATAGAATGGACAAAACCAGTGGTCCGTCTTGTCTGGTCTCTTGCTTCCAAAGTTACGAGATTTTTCAAGAGAGAGTTTAAGGCACCTTCAGAGGCTGTTAGGATATAACCCATGTTATGTCATTTACTATCTTAGTCAGATATCATAACCTTAGTGAAGGATTTACTGGTTAAATTTCCAGGCCTATTAACAACTGCCCTGAGGAGTCCCTGAAATCTGAGTTTCTTCCTGTTTCCTATTGTATAGTAGTTAGTATAAGTCTACAGTATAAAATAAATCTTGCAAACATTTTTCATTCATATGTATGGGTATATATGTTTTTTACTTTGTACCTCTTTATATCCTTGTTTTTTTTTCCTGAAAATTCCAGATATTTCTGAAATCCTGTAAAGTTCATCATAACTTGTGATACAACTCAAATTAGAGCTCTAATTGATGTCCTCTGTTAATTGCCTAGATATAAACCCAGAGAAAAACTTCGAGTTAACTTCGGGACTCCAGAATTCCTTGCACCTGAAGTTGTGAATTATGAGTTTGTTTCCTTTCCTACAGACATGTGGAGTGTAGGGGTCATTGCTTATATGCTGTAAGTAGCATTCAGTCTCTTCTATGTAAACTGTTTCTGTGTTGAAATGTATGAGTCCTCCAAGTTTAAACCTAAAATAGAAAACATGGACTTCTTTCTAAATTCTTTATTCAGGAATTGATCCCCTCTTCCAATCACCAGGAACTTTTACTGTTTCATTGCACATCTCTCATGAGTGCTTGGGCATTGTATTTCCAGAATAATATTGATCACTAGGAAAGTTCCCCGTAGGTATGTGCAAGAATGATCAGAGGTCTAGAAAATATGACCTGCCATAGAAAATAGTAATGCTTTGTTTGTTTAATTTAGAGGAAAGAAGGAGGATGCCTTCTTTTAAAAGACCATGGGAGTGGTCTGGAGACTTTCTTAGCAAGTAACGTGCTGCAAAGTAGTGCCAGGAATAAGAGAATAATCTTAAATGGAACATCAGAGATCAGGTACAGGAAAAGATAATGGCGGGAGGAGTGAACATATTTCTTTTTAATTTAGGCTGAGTGGATTGTCTCCTTTTTTGGGTGATGATGACAATGAGACTCTGAATAATATCCTGGCTTGTAGCTGGAATTTTGAAGATGAGGAATTTCGAGAGGTTTCCGATGAAGCCAAAGATTTCATCTCAAAACTTCTCATCAAGGAAAAATGGTATATAATCCCTTTATTCTTGAAATGCCATAATGTCACAGAGGTGTCAGTCGTACTGCTCCATTGCAGAACTGTAGAGACTTACCTATGTTTTCGTATGTCCAGAAAGAATATTGGAATGCCACCTTATTGATGCTGTTCATAATGTACATGAAATGCCTTTCCTATTTCATACATTAGCTGTGATCTGGCATAAAGAGGCCTTCAGGCACAGCATTACAGGATGGCAGAATACGTCCAGTAGGAGATAACTGTTGAATTGTAATATTCTAGGAAAAAACACTTAATATCTTTCTGTTTTTCCTTTAGCTGGAGAATAAGTGCAACTGCTGCCTTAAAACATCCATGGTTATCAGACCACAGGCTCCACTGCAGACTCCAGGTCCCTAAATTTAAATATCCTTGTCCATTGTAGAATTGCAGTTTTCTTTTTGTGTTGCCACATCTCTATTTGTTTTTTTATGCATATGTGTTTGAGTCTGTTCTGCTGCTGGATTTCTTGCCACTGTGAGCCATGTGTCTATTTGCTTTTACTTAGTTGTTACTTAATTGTTATAGTCTGCATGCTCACACTTGCTCAAGGGTCCTTGCATGTCTGGCAAGAAATATGGAGTGATGCAGTTGTTGTGTGTTGTGCTGCGGATCCATTTTTTAGCAAAATAAGACCATTTACAAAACAAGCACTGAATGTTGCTCATCCCTCGTATGTTTAATGAGGGCATTTTCTAGTTTGGGGTGGTTCTGCTTATTGCTTTAAAAGTCCTTTCAAGTGCCATGTAAGTGATCATAGATTTTATCCTACCTGTTCCCAAATGATACCCTTCCTGGTAGAGCCTAGAATCTCCTCCAACACATACACTTCTACTTAGGCACTTTCTTGTCCTTTGAAGATAGCCAGTTTAGCCATCAACACAAAGGAAGCAGTTATTTTTTCAAGTGAAAAAACATTTAGCTGAGTTGGAGGGTCAACATAATTTTAAATAATTGTGACTATGCCTCTGTTAAGGAGCCGTTAAGTTTGGGAGATTCAGACTGTTGATGAGTTTGTTGTTGAATGAATTTAACTCAGCTCAGTCTGGTTAAAGAGGAGCTCAGTTTAAGCAGGTTCCAAAAATTTAGAGCATTTGAAGCACAATATTCCCTTCATTCTTTGCAAACAAAGCACATCAGTGTTAAATAGGAATGACCTTCTGCAGTGCCTAAGATGTACATGTCAAGGTGCCTTTTGAATTAGAGCCATCATTAAGAAATAGTAAGTCAATTATTAATTAATAAAATAATCTTACTAAAGAACAAAGATTAGGGCAATAATACAACAGCAGTAGCTCTGTTGATGAGGTGGTATGCTTTCTGGGCTGAGTAGTGTCCTGGAAGTTATGTCCTTGAAAAATATTTCTATTACACAGAGTAAGGATAACAAGAAGTAGTATAAAATGGGAAATAAAAAGAATCAAATCAAATATTATAATTGTAATTGAAGTATCAATCTAGGAGATTTTCATGAAGATTATCATGAGGTTATCATGAGATTATCACAAGGCTTATAAATGTGCATGTGTAGTAAGGATATGGGAGTTTGTCACAGGTAGGTATCTCGAAGGATCCTTAGGACACTTGTGATTCTGTTAGCAGAGCTCCAGTGAACACCTGATATCTGAAACCTGGGCAACAGGCATTTTTTTTTCCAAATGTTGCAAGAACAGGAACTGCTCACCTGGTGGGGTGCTTATCTCCTCCAGTTCTCAGCTGAGAAAATCCAGCCTAATAAAGCTCCCCTGTTCAGGTTTTATCTGCTTTACCAGATAGCTTTACTAAATATGCTAATGTTGCAGTGTTTTGCCATTATCTTAATTATAGATAAGATGTGATTGATCCTCAATTAATGTTTCCTTTAATCTTTCTTTTTTCTTTCTCCCTAGAAGAAGGGTAAAGGAGGCTGTGTGTCTCCAGCACCACTGGCTCAATAACCTCTCTGAAAGAGCTGCCAAACAGAAGGTTTGTTTCAGGTCGCAAGTGTTTCTTCAGACATAAATGCTGTAGCCTCTGCGGAAGGGATCAGTGGGAGGCTGAAAACCCTACATAGTCCAAATTGTATTCACCACCACCATCCTCACTGTTGCTTGGAAAACATCCAAAATATAAACTGTCCCTATCACTTAAACTAAATCGCAGCAATGTGCAAAATGCCTTGTGTATATGAAGCCATATGTGCTGCAAATCCTGGCCATTTTAAAAGAATGGTTATGCTCCCACTGACTCTCATGAGGCAGGATTTCACCCAATAACTTTTCCGTGCTGAAAGCTTTCAAGTTTTCATGTTGTGGTTAGGAGTATGGTTTAAAAGGGTAGAAATATGAAAAGTAATTACTTTTTAGCAAAGGCACAGGCCAGACCCTCAGGGCAGTTCCAGTAACTGTAGTGGAATGAAGGGAGGTGTCTTCTGAAAGAAGCTGCTCCACAGTTTTGAAGGGCAATCAGTTCTAACAGGGTACTTATTTACCCTTTTAGCCTGTAGTAACCAGAGCTATTTTGACAAAGTTTTCTTCTCCTCCTTTCTCTGGATCTTTGTCTTTGTCCTTTTATCAACAACCATTTCATTAGTGGTTCTCAGGCTAGGTTGGTTGCCTCCCCCAGGGTGGTGAGAGCAACCCAAGTCTGCTCTCATGTTCTTTCCATGGTCTTTGACCAAAGTGTACTCACTCAGCTGCTATGAAATCAGGCTACTTCAGACAGCTCAGTAACGTCATAAACTAGTACACCCATTCCCACAGACCATTTTATGGACTACCACAGAAACTGGTGCCTCTCTTAAAGGACCATGGGAACCATTTAGTTTCTGGAGGCATCTAAGGGCAAAGCGCAGTGGAGGGTCAAGATATGAGCAAGGCTGTGAACACACACATTGTAATAACCACTTCCTTTTAGCCTTGCATCACACATAATAACAAGGATACCAAAATAAAAGTAGTGCACTTTTCACTGTGTGCAAGTTTTTCCTGCTGTCATCATCCATGGTCTCCTTGATGGTGCAAAGGATGTCCTAGGCTTTGCTTGCAACATGTTTTGTCCACTAATATCTAAAAAAAGAAAGATTATTGTCAGAGATAGAAATCTGTGCTGTTCTACTAAGATCAGAGCATTTTATACTGTGCAATGTAGTACAATACAAGCTAATGATCAAGTACCTATCTTAGGTACTTGAAGCTGCCTTTCCATGGCAGGCTGAAGGTCAATGAAGACCATTATTGTCTCTTATAATTGCTATCTGCAGCCACAAGACCTGCTGGTGTGGTCATGTCTGAGCATCAGCCTCCCTGTGGCAGCCCAGCTGGGCTTCTCCCTTTGTGAATCTCTGTGTTCACCTCCATTTCACTGGTGCTGGGAAGGCAATGTGAAGCTTTGATCTGCTCAGCTGTATGTTTCCACAGAATAACTTTCAAAACTAGTCCTATCTTCCCCATTTAAAGCCACTAACTGAAAAAAAGAATCTCTAGTCCAGGAAGCACTATATTACACAATTTTCTATTACAGACAAGATCAGATTTGAGATAACTCTACTGTCTGACAGCAGGCAAATAATTTTCAAATAAGCCTTTTACAGGTTTGTAATGTAGTAACCTACCCATGATCTAACCTGCAGGAAAATCTGGTTTCTGGCTTTTGCAGTGTTATTTCCTCTGCATGTGTTTTTTTTTTTTTTTTTTTTTTTTTTCCCCGAGTTTATTTCAGTTTCCTTAATGAGTATATCTAGAGTCATAGTAGGGCTTTATTTTTAAAGAATCCTTTTAGCTAAGTGTATCGGGCAAGTAGAGTGCTTACCACATTTAACCCAAAATAATATGCTCAAGTGCCAGCTGATTTAGAGCTGGCATCATAAATGTTTGGAGTGGTAACACAAACAAATGAAGAGGTTAGCGTCCTTCCTCTTTGTGCTGGGATCTGGATGATGAGAGCGGCAAAAAAAAAGCAGTGTAGGTGCATTTCGAGAGAGACCTCCAGGACCATTTCTCCATTTCACAAAGAGGTCTTGTCTCTTGAGCGTTGTATAAAACATTTCACAAATAGGGTGGCTGCAAGAACCCTTTGTAAGCAAGAAGTTTCAGCCCTGCTTTCTTTTCCTTATGCACAAAGAAACCACCGTGTGGTTGTCCTAGAATGCTTAACCAAATAAAAAAGTATACTGCTGAATTAACTGGATTCTTGTTTATTTTGCAGAAAAGCTGCTGTGTGGTTACTGCTGCTAAGAGATTTGAAAATATCAGCAGTCTTGGTGCTTTAGCCCCCTGCCATGACCCAGACTTTTACTAAATGGACCAACAGCACATTAGCTGCAGGACAAGTCCAAGTATTGCTGAGCTGCTTCCTCTCTATTCAGCTGTCAAAAGAGGGAAAGTATTTCTGCAGTTTGTAGGAAGGTGTTTTTGCTTGAACACTGTGTTCTCCATGGCTGATAGTGCTACTTTAGGTTAGATTTACAATGATCTTTTTTCTCCTATCACATCTTTCGTCCTCATTTAGGCTCCTTAAGGTTCAAATTAGAATGTTAAACTAGCTGTTTCTCATCTCAACCCAGAAGACAGCCTATTACTGCAATCTATTTGTAACCAAGGTCTATTTAACATAGAAATCAAATTGCTCTTAAAAGAAAATATACACAGCCAATTTAAAACTGCCTTATCCAGAAGATTTGAGATTTTATTTTCTTCTCATATTAAAATGAGCTAAGAATTAACTCACCCGAAGTAAAAACTATTTTAATATAATGTTAATAAAAGTGAGAAATAAGGCTTTCCTTGCATGTAGGTGAATTTTCTGCATCCATGATAAATTTTAGGATTTCCTAGCCTGCTACATATCTGTTGTTTCAGATACCATTGGGTTAATTAAACAAATTAGAAAAAGGTACTTCTCAGTCATACCCATGCAGACTGTGCTCTCCAACACACAGATGTAATTCAGAGTTATTTCAGAGGATTTTACAGCAGTTACTCTGTTTAATACTAATAGGACCAGTTAAGACCACTGGCACAGAAGGGAGTCAATTCTCTGCTCATTACGATCTTTGGATACAGGTTCAAATGAAACTATTCTTTTTTTTTTTTTTTTTTTTTTTTTTTTTTCTGAACTGTTTTCTTTTCTTATTTTACTCCCAAGCCACTCCTTTTCATAACTAGGAAACAAAATTGGAAATCATAACAACTGAAATCTTTACCTGATATTGCCTGAATATTGCCCATCATGAAACCAATCTGAGTCTTAGTTGACTTGGCTGTGAAGTAAAAATAATGAGTCTTACTCCCTGCTGTATATGGCTTTTTAACTGCTTGGGTTCAGTGCTACACAAATGCAGAGTTTAGTGATTTTATTCCATGATGCTGATATATTGTGATGCCTTTAGATTTTCTCTGATTAATCAAGTTCCAATCAAACTAAACATTAACACGTCAATTTCAATGCATTTATCTATACATTTCATTTGTATTTATATTAATGTATTTTATTAAAGGGGATCAACGCAATGGCAAAACTCAACAGTATTATTCACCACCACCGAATGAATTCCTTTTCATACTTTTATCCTTTTTGAATTGCATTCATATATGAAATAAAAGGGGCCCATTAGTGGGACATCATGGCCATGACATTGTCTACAACCAATCTGATCTGATGTTTTAAAGTCATTTTAGTAGCTCTGTTAGGACTGCTCATGTAAATGAATAGAGCTTCTCACAGCTGTGAAGCAAGAAATATCAGTGTTTACAACTTCTTACAACTATGGCAGTGCACAATGAAAAAAGATCACTGCTTAACTGTTGGATACCATACAGAACTCTACCACCTTCAGATCTTTATTCATAGTCTTAAGCAAAGTAAAATTTTACTAACACAAAAGGAAATTTCTCTAGGAAAAAGCTAAATATTTTCAAAGCAGGAGAATCAGGATATGATTTCTAGCTATAAACTGGGCTGCTTATTTATATTTGTTGGTGCAAAATAAATAGAAAATCTGTCAGGTGCCCTTCTATTAAGGCTGGAATTCTAACTGCTATTCTGACTGCAAGATAATATTACCTTTTTGTGCAATCAACAACTCAGCAATCAGACTGAAAAAACAGTAGGCCGATTTTGGAATGGCAAGATCTTGTTAGGCCTTGTAGTGTCAGTATTACAGGATTGCATTGAGGGTTTTGTTTTTCCAGTGATGGGCTTTTACATGAGTATGAATAAATTGCACGTTATTTTGAATGTTGGTAGCTATATTAAAATAAGTGTGCCTATAGCCTTATCTGCTTTATTGCTCAGCTGAACTAAGAGGATTTAATACTTGTGGATAGATACATCTGAGTAGTTATTAAGAGCTCAGAGCCATAAACGGCATGCCCGTGTGAGAAGGCATTGCTCTACACTGGTTGCAGTTCTTCCAGGAGTCCTAGGAGAATATTGGCTCTGTCATGTACATCCACAGTATTCAGCAGTACAGCTCCCTGTACTTTCCCTGCCAGAAATACATAACCATGAGTTACTAGGAAGAGTGAAAAAGCTTTTTATATTTCCCCAGTTGGGGAATTTAGACTCTTTCAAAAGGCATCACTTGAGGAGGCATCTCACTCGCCCTTTTCTTGTGCAAATCTACAGGATACTAATATATTCTAGGAATTTAACTTTCTTACTAACATATATAGTAGTGGTCAAATTCTTAGGTCTTGCTCTTAAACTGCTCTGGTACTTTGTCCTTAGAACAGGATAAAGTTGAGGAGCTGGAGGGAGCTTACGGAGTGTCTACAGTGTAGCTGAAGGCGCCTGCTGGTACCCAGAGTCTAGCACAAGCAAGAGCCTTGCAGAATCTGGCAGAGGAATTTAAAAATCGAGCTTACTTCTTTCTTTTTGCCGCAAATGCTCTAGATCAGCAGCAGCGTGAGCAGTGTGAGTGTGAGTGAGGAGGTATGTGCATAAGCAAGATCATTATTGCTAGTAAGGCTAAAATTCATTGCTTTGTAATTATTGCTACTATGTAGAGCACTTTGTCTAAGAAAGATGTCACCAGAGATGTTTGTGTCTTGCTATTGTAATTTAGTGAAGCAATGCTTGACACAGCTCCTTTTTAGTGGTTTTCTGTCTCATTGCACTTTGAACCGCATGGTGTTTTGTGTGTGTGTTCAGGTTTGTTGTTGGTTCTTTTTTTCCTAAATGCATTCTGTAATGACTAATAACTATAGTCTGCTATATTAAATTATAGTTTTGACATATCATTATTGGTTTTCTACTAGGTAAAGAAAATGCATTTTCTAATAAGCTGAGTGTGTCTATGTGAGTTTGCTTATTGACTTTTTTGTTATTACTGTTTATTGGTTTAAGAGATTTCATTTGGAGACTGTGAATTACTTGTGCCTGAGAGCAGATTTAGGTGTGAAGGGCACTTTCCTAGCTGTGGTTACTCCATTTGGCTGTATACCTGCAAAAAGGCAGAGATGGCTGCAAATACTACTATGTCATAACCAGGGAGCAGAGTAATATAAAAACATCAGTTATGGTAGAAGTGGTAAAGTGTCAAAATGTGTATTTGATCTGTGTATGTCATTGTACTTTCCTGACACAAAAAATTAAAGGGCGTATCATGAGGGTACGTTGATTTATCCCACGTGATCGTTTGACTCTCAAGTTTACATACCGTCTCCCTGTTGGATTGCAGAAAGGAAAACAGCTTTCTCTTCACATAGATAACCATATCAATAATACTATATAGTGACTGTTTTACAGTGATGACCTGTGGGAATTCACTTGTGCTTCATAACTGACATAATTTCCCAGAGGCAACCTTACCCAAAGAAGGATGAATTTACATTTGACATAGCACAGAAAGACATCTATGATTTGATGTGGATAAGAATTAGAAGGCTGTTATTCCCATTATTCCCCTTTTTTATAGATACAGCAAAGAAATTAAGCTTAGGGAAATCTCAAAGATATTTGCCTTTGATCTATGAGAGGAGGCTAATATCACTGTCATGATTAGAACCAAACTCATTCTGCCTCGAGGTGAGACGCCAGTGACTTTTCAACTTCTTTTGCACGGTGAATATCCTAAAGGTTATAAAGGAGTAAAGGTGCTTTACCCCTTCAGAGAAAGGTATCCATATTTACTATATTCATAGTTGTGCGAACCTGCAGCCATTCACTCCCCCTGAGCACCTTCATGGCCCAAGCAGCTGGCGATCTGTGATAATCCAGTCTGCAGGTTGCAACAGCAGCTGTTTTGAAAATAATGTTGTGCAGATTCCTTCTTATGTCAGAAGCTGAATAAAGTTAAAGCCTAAGCTAAATTCTGCTGTAAGTTGTTCCAACCAGTAACAACAATGCAGCTTTACAGAATTAAATGAGAAGTGCTTGGTCCACCTTTTTGACGTGTTAGCACAAGAACCCAGGTTAAGTATCCTCTTCTCACCCTCCCCTCCCCCCAAAAAAAGAAACATTTATTTTCAATAGTTAGGGAAGTTCATCAAAGTACATTTTTTGCAGTGGTTAGACTGCTATAGTAAGAGTCGAGGTATTTTACCATCTTCCTGTTTGCAATTTAATGCTGACATTACAAATTGCTGACAGCTTCTTTCAGTAAAATAGCCCCCAACAGCAGGAGTTCTGAGAAATGTGAGAGTTTGTCAGCTCTTCTTCACTGACAGGGGTCTGAAAACATCTCATCTCCCATACCCTGGCCCCTTCAGTGAAATTCTTAACTTGTGAACTTTCGGTATATGGTAGTGATTGCAGTTTTGCTTTAGCATCTCAACCCACAGCAGTGATGAACGAATGACCACCTATATTCTCAACTCCTTCCTGCTTCCTGCATCTTTACATATTACTTTTACCATCACCAATATATACTTGCCATGGTGTCTCGTGTGAGTGAAACTAAACATTGCATGAATCCATCTAGGAACATTAGATGTTTCACCTTCCATGAAGGCTTAATAGCTGAACAACAAACTACCTGTTTTAAATATTAAGTGAAGACTGGTAGAAATAACTCTTTGTAAATATGTTGTTTAGCTACATCCGTAGAGTTAGTGATCACGTTCTGATTCAGCATAACTCATGCTTTTGTATGCCACAGCAAACTTCTCTTAAAGTTAAATGACAGGCATATTAGAAGTAAATGATGAAATGTGTGGATTTTTACGTATTATATCACTTTGATTTGCACATTTGGTTTTGTAGATTAACGCATGTATCTCTAGTATGTGTTCTTTTGTGAAAAACATGAGCATTGTTGTAAACAGATGACTGAAGAATAAATGCTGAATTTGTTTACTCCAGAGTTGTTTACTGGCTGTATTCAATGTGTCAGTCATTTATACTAGTAAGAGAAAGAAACAGGGCCTTTTCCCAGCTACTGGCTTTGAAGCTCCTTTTAGACATGCAAAGATGTAATTTTCATTGCAACAAATACTGATTTCTATGCCAAAGGTCTTTTCATGCTTCTTTTCATGAAGGTTCATCACGCCTAAGCTCTCTCTACAGGTAACTATGGCTTGAGGTACTCTCAGCCAAAATCTTGCTGTAGGTCCTTAGATCAGGTCACTAGAGAGGGAAAAAGAGATTGATAAAATTTCTGATGCTTGGTCAGAAGCATCAGAATATATATGGGATGAGAAAGCAAGAACAACTTCTTCCTGGCATCAGCCTATATTCAGAAAGCATTGCTTCTTCAGCATGGCTTACATGCAACTCTAATTGCAATGATTGAAGTATTTAGCATGCTTGAGGATCAATTTTGGTTCCTCATGCTGGAAGGCTTCCATTTAATATGATCCTGTATTGGAGGAGTCTGAGCTTCCCAGAGCTAAGGTGTGAGGACTCAACAAGAGAGCCTCCTAATTAAGCTACGCTACATACACCAAAGAGCTCGTGAGCTCAGCACTCCTCACAAACCAGGAGCAAAGCCAATATAACTCAATACAGTGCTGAGGCTGCCAGTCATTTCAGCAGAGCTGCGTTGGTTCATGTAAGCAAGGCCTTTTTTTGCAAGGCCTTTTCTAAGCAAGTAGATGAGAGATTTTTCTCCTAAAGGAGTGGGCTATATACCTTTGTACAAAGATTTTGCTTTCTCATCATCCTGAAAATATCTTCTAGTGATCTCCAATGAGCAATGTCACTACAGTCACTGATAACTTTGGGGAGTTACCAGTGACTTTGGGCAGTAAGGTATTCACAGCTTGAATCTGAACTCAGGCTCTCACATGTGTTTCTGGGTCTGTATGGGACTCAGCTGAATTCAATACATCTCTGAAGCTTTGCCAGGTTTTATATTTGTGAGCTTCTATGCTCGTCCAGGCCTTCCACATTTGCTCTTCATTTGCTTTTCTGAAGCCTGTCCCTGTGTTTCAGTGCCTTTGACCCTGATGTAGAAGACTTCTGAAAATATTAGCATCTGTGCTTTATAACCGATGAGGAAGACTTTGCTGTAGTACCTTAGTCCTCTCAGCAGCTCCTGCTAAATACATGCCACTGGCAAAAGTAAAATAAATGTGGATAAAATAACACTCAGCTCCCTGTATGAGTCTGTAAAGCAACTCCACACTTTTAAAATGTGCTCACTAAGTGCGTGTGGTTAAAAATATGTTGACTACAGGAAAAAAGTCCAACAAGGGACATTCATAATTCTTCATTAATTAATAGTCAACCCTTTTTCTCCCCCAATTATTTTAAACACCTGCTCACAGTAAATTTCCTTTGCAATTTTTTAATGCTACTTTAATATTACCCAGAACTTGGAAACATACACTGGGCTTCTCTTATTTTTAATTATTTTCAAATTAATTTTAATTTTCTGAATATTTTCAGTCCTACCCATTTGTTCAATAAAAGTGATTTTTAATTTTAATTTTTTTCTTCTTAAAGGCCTCCTAAAGTTTCCAGAGACTGCTTTTATGGGCTGTTTTAATGAAAGGCTTTGGAAAGGGACTGGAGATTTCCAAATTCCTCTTTTGAAGCCTCCTTGTCCAAAAAAAAAAAAAAAAAAAGAAGAGAAAAAAAACCACTTCATTGGGAGTGACTCATATCTCTTGCATACAGCAGGTATTCGTTTGGGAGCTAAGCCATCTTGTACTAAGAGTGCAGACTGGCACTGTATACAGAAAGCATGGCCAGATCCCCCTCAGGCCTTAGTGACTTCAGCGAGAGGCGAGGGTGCTTGGCTGCTGGCAGCACCAAACTCCGACAGCTCTGGGCTATGCCATTTCGGGGCCTGCTATAAAGCTGGCTGGAGGTGAGGAATGCCTTTCACCATCTCTGGATCAGGCCCTAGATCAATGAAAACTTTGGCAGTGGCTTCAGCGCATATGGATCTGCCCCCACCACCAGTGATGGTGCTAACTCAAAATGGGGCAGTGATGAAGGGTTTCTTCTGCGACTCAGTTTTTGGACTTTTCTTGGCACAGCAGTCCAAAGCTCAACCAGAGACTCTGCCAGCCCAGTGCAAGAGAGGCTCTGGCTGAGCTTGTGGCCTGTCTGCAGCCATGAAAAAAAGGTACTTTGACCATTCTAGATCAGTAACAGGTTGCTTACTACCCTTAAGTAATCTCAGCTCCTACAAGGAGATAAATGTAAGCCAAATAGCACTAGGGTGAGCCAAGTAACCTGTGGATTAGCACTGCAGAAACTATCCTGTCCTCAGTGCTGCTCCTTATCGCTGTTACACTCCCATTTTATTCTCAGTCTTCACAAATAGCTTGGGTTTTGAGGCACTGAAGGGAAGACCAGAGCATCCCAACTCCCACTCATCATCAGTGAGCACATGATGAACATTTTCACTTCCACCAATGGATCAGAGAAGGACCATCTCCAGGGCAAAATTTATTCCTGTTTGTTGTATGCAGAGGGCTCTCACTGCGGGTGGAGGTCAGCATGAGGAAGAAGACATCTTCCTTTCGCTTCTCTGCAATTGATTTAAATGTATCTCCCTACTGTGTTTTAGGTGACCAGTTCATGGTTCATAAAATCTGGCTTTGGCTATCACTGTACCATTTAGGTGTGATGTCTGACCACCAAAAACAGGTCAGGACAAGTGGCCTTGATGATGTTCTTTGTTCTTCAGGAACAGATCTCTTTTCACAGAGAGAGAACCAAGACACCCCACTCTGAAGCAAAAAAACACGGCAGATTCCCAGCCATTAAGGCTAAGATTGATTCCAAGTGGCAACTGAGCGTTCACGCAACCACATGATGGTTGCCTGCCACTTGGTACTCCTGTGCTTCTTGCAGCTGATTTTAATGGGGCTGTGTGACCACTCACCAGCAGCTCTCACTTCACAGGTAGCATTTGAGTAAGCCAAACCACGAGACTGCTGAAAGCAGCTTTTTAACTGGCGCTAGCATTTGCTGGGTTTCCACTTTTGCTTTCCAATAGTAGAAAGACTTCTCTTTCTCTCTCTTATTATTTTTTTTATTTCTTTTCCACTTCTGTAAGCATGCTGTCTAAGAGCTATTTAGAGTCTCAGAAATGGTAAAATTAGTATCATAGACATTAGTAGGGAGAGACAATATCAAAGCTCATAAGAAAATTTAAAATATGTTTTTTCACATGAAGCTGCAGTTTGTTCTTCATGCCACGTATAAGTGATCCATAATTTTTCTCTAACATATCTAACATTAACCCACGATGGAATTTCATTCTGTTAAAACTTCTTGCCCCAATATTTTTTGTTATTGCTCTTGCATTGCAATTGTACATTCAGCATGTGCAGTATTTAGCATGCTTAGTGCTCCACAACTGCTGCCACCAGCTAGGGCAGTATGCAACTCCTAAGCACACATATGAATTCCATTTGACTTCCGTGCATTCCCGCAAGTTGGGTTCTGACCACAGATACCTTTCTAAACCTAGGCAAGTATTAACATCTTGTAAGTACCATCAAGGTAAAGCTGGTGGAAATGAGAAGATGATGCTACCAGTATTTGCATCTCAGAAGATAACGAGTGAGTCAGGAGTCTGCACCCTTCCAGGCTACCCTTCCCTTCCCCGGGCCTAGGGAACCAGAATGTTCACTCCTGTCAATACCTGATCGCGTGTTATGTTTTTGTTCAGCTAATGCTAGGCAAAGAAACCCCTTGTGGTATCTTTCTGCAAAAGGCTGGTATGGCCACGAGAGGTCAGCATTGTTGTTTCTTATTTAATAAGAGTAGTCTCTCCAGTCTATTAATGAAGGGTTGCTTGGGAAGGAAAGTTCAGCACGATCTGCCTGGGCCGGTGTGTGCAGTGCTGGGGCACCCTGGACCCTACGCAGCAGGGCAACCACGTCACTGCCTTGCCAAAACCTGCACAGCAGGGCCCAGCAGCCTTTAATACATCTCCGACTGATTTTCAGGCACAAAACCCACCAAAGGTCATGTCTTACCTCTCCCCACAACCAAGCCTTTTCTTAGCACACCAAGTAGATGCACACAAGGAAGCGCATGAAGTACAGCTTATGAAAAGTGTTTCTGCAATACAAATGCTTACTGAGGCCAATTTGTAGGAACAAATAATGGAGGAGCTAGGAGCATTTCTTATTTATTATTATTTTATATCATTCCCTCTTTAGCAATAGCACTACTTTTGGCCCTGGGCAGAACATGAAAAAAATAAGTCTGATTTAGGATTTGCATGTAAATCAGCTGATCTAAGTAAAAAAGCATGAAGAAACTTGCACACTCCTGTTATAAATAGAAAGCTCCATACCATATGGTTTGTAGATTGAGAGAGAGAGGTTCTGCAAGATGTTAAAAACATCTCGTGAGATGGCAAGTACTTTTCTGCTCACTTGAGGAGGATATGAGGGCATTAGGCAGCTGCCAAGATTGGTTCTTTATGCATTAAAACACCTATTCTGACTTTGCTCTATGCACAGAAGTCCTATTGCTGCGCTGGGGAAAGGAGAAGAATGCAAGTCTTTGCCCAAGTTCCATATATTGCCTCTTACTCCATTCGTAACAGCTAAATGATCATTAGTGAAATGGAAGCAGAAATTATATGATCAGGGAAAACCTGTGATTATCTCATCTGACGTTCTGTACAACAGATGGCATAAGATCCTCCTGAATCACTTCTTGTATGAACCAAAGCCTATTTAAAACAAAATTCTCTTCATAGAAAAAATGAACATTGAGAATGTTCACTTCAGTGCAGCAACGATGAGGTACTCCGCTGACACCTCTACAAGCTGTTTCCAGCTGCACTCGTTCTTACACCTTATTTCTTGTCTCATTGGCTATACTTTGGCCAAGCTGAACAAATCTCTACTAGCAATTTTCTCTTCCCCACCTAGGTACTTCTAGATTGATTTTTCCAATTTCCCTTTTTACCTTCTCTTTTAGATGAGCATGATTCCTCATTCATGTCTTATACCACAGTAATCTTTTCCATGAGAGATTTTTTGTTTTGTTTTGTTTTTTTTTGTATGTATATGCTTTTTCCAAGGCCATTTTTAATACTATAGGTATTGTAGTAAGACCCAGTTGTTGGGCCAGTTGTTGTCACTTCAGTCAGGTATAACTGATAAATACATATTTAGGAGAAATCCCTAGTTGCCTCTTTACATGTTATGACCTACAGTATTCCAGTCCTTGACTTTTGCTATTTGCCAGGAGAGAAGATCCCATTCCATGTGCAGGACTGGCATTTCTTGGCATCAGATATGTAGTAGCCACTGGAGTCCAGTAGCAACGTCCATTCAGCACGAGTGACCTTGCCTTCTCAGCTGCAGATACTATACAAAAATGCTGTTTTGAGTCAGTCCAAAGGTTTTCATCCCAGCCATCAGTGAATTATACATTCTTTCAGCCAAAGCTTAAATTCCAAGCAAATCAATAAGGATAAATAGAGGAGACTTGATATGGAAATACAGCATAAACCAAGGAAAGCTCTGCCTATGAGGTCAAGGGAAAGAAAACATTCAGAGCTAGCATTGGAGCAAGGTAGGAAGTAATGTACCCTTAATAAAACTCAGAAAACTGACTTGTGAGCAAATGATGATGATGATGGGCATGCGGGCAGAAGGGGGACTTTAACAGTATTATATTTGCCAATAAGGAAAAATATTCATTTAGCAGAATGATTTAAAGCAAAAAATATAAGAACTGGAGAAAATCTCCTATCATTACTTGAACATTTTTTTAACATTATTTCTCCTACTGCAATAGTAAAGTGGTATCCAGAGTTCCTGCTCTAAGTCAAAAGACCATTTTATTTATCCAACCTGTATGTAAGCAAGAGTTTCTCACCTACACAAGTTAACAGTCTAGACAGACAGGCAGGACAAGGCACCCTGGAGAGCAGAAGAGTAAAATGTCTTGTTGAGGTCCACTCCAGGTCCAGACTTGGTCCCACATTCACTCCCAGGTACTTCTAAACATGTCACATCTCTAGCTGTTGGCAACCATCCATCCATCCACACTGCCACAGCACCCAGGTGGGCTGCTTCTCCACCTGCATGCAGCTCCACTTCCTTTTCCAGGCAAACAGTGAGTTCAGACAGTAGCAGATCACAGCTAAACCAGGTTATGCCAACAGAGAGCAGCTAATAAGCACTCACAGAAGAGGCTCTGGCAGTAGCAAGGATGCAAACAGCCATGGGTGGTATGGAAATATTCATGTCCACAGCCAGCTCAGCTGCAGCCTGATGAGGACCCACGAGCCCAGTGTGTGGAAAAGATTCAATATGAGTCTCTTGTACTTATCCCAGCTGCAAGCTCTTGCTGCCCGCAGGAGACGCCAGCAGAGAGAGGGAATGTTGAAGAAGGAATGCTCAATTGAGGACATAAACAGGAGCACCACAAGTCCTGTCAATGACATATCCCCTAGTCAACAGAAGGTTAAAAATGGGTGCAGCGGGAAGTATTGCTAAAAGCTGTTTGTTACAAATGTGCAAAATCAGATAGCAGGAGGTAGTGAAAACAGATAATTCCTTTCACCTTCTGCTTCCTGATGGAGAAACTACTGTTCAAGTAATGGAAATATTACTGGTGACTTTGCTGGGCAAGTTTACAGCAGATAGTAAGGAAAGAACTCACACTAATGGAGCAAGAGGTAATCCCACTGGCCAGATTCTCTTGTGAATATCAACCCTGAGTTCACATATTCCCATTTAAATAGGAAAACAGCACCACACTGCAGAGCTTTCATGTCAGCAGGTGGGACTTCTTGGATGTCTAATTAGTAACGTCATGAGGGATGGCTAATATCAAAAGGCGATGAAGGTGGGATGAGCAGGGTCTTCTCTCTTTGCTGTCATATGAACCAGGTGAGCAGGGATTAGAAGGAAAGTATTGGTAAAGCAGGTGGATGGAGTCCCTACTTCTCATTTTGTGAGCTGCCTTGTGCATGGTGGCACAAAAAACACAAAGGAAGCACTGTCAACTTTCAGCATCAAAACTTGGAGCCTCCAAAAATCCCAAGAGTGGTTTAAAGATCCTGAGACTTCTTAAAAACAACAAATGTCAATTTCCTTTTGTTTTCTCTTGGGTTTTGGAGCCTTTTGGGGAGAATTTGCTTCCTTTTTTGTTGCAAAAATAAAGGTTTACCTTTTGCTCCGAATGAATGCAAAGGGTCTTATGAGCTCCCTTGATTCCAGCTGCTGGGTTTTTAAGGGAAACACCAAAAGTCATTAAGATGTGCAATTAAATCACAACCGTGGCTAACACAGCAAATATAAACCCAATCCCTGCCCAGGAGAACAAAGACCCATTCATTCTGCCCAAATTAGTTTTGAGTCTTGCCTGCTGCTTCTTTTTTTTTTTTTTTTTTTTTTTTTTTTTTTTTTTCCCTCCTCATCTCTTCAGGACAAGGGGGAACTTTCTTGGCTTATGCCTCACCCTGGGTAGTTAGAAAAGCCTGTGCTCCACTACCTGAGTCTGTCCTGTCTCCTGTCTGCCATCCCTCTAGAAAAGTGAGATTGCAGGCAAAGAGCAGCAAAGAGTAAGCAGAAGTAAAGGGCCTTGATAACAGAACTAAAGTGGCCAGTAGGCAACGAGGAATGGTGGGACAGAAAAATAGGAGCCGAGAATGTCAAAAGGCAGCTGAGGCTGCATTCCTTACTGGAAGTAAGAGGTGAAGCAAGATCAGTCAGCAGCAAGCACTCTTACTCTGTATGCTGAGAAGGGTTTGCCAGCAAAGAATATTAATGATCTATGAGCGGATTGCAAATCCACCGGGGAAAGCCAACCCAAAAATGGAAAAGACAGAAAGCTGGGCAGGGGATTTGTATTGGGTTAAAGTGTCAACATTTAGAAATGGATAGATCAATACAGTTCAAACGAGGAGGAACAAAAAAACCTCTCAACAAAGACACCAAAGAAAACAGTAAAACATTACACTACTGTCTCCATTTATCCCAAAGTTAATAATTCCCTTTTGCTTGGTCATAAGTATGCAACAAGATGGGATCAGAAGCAAAAAGTAATAGAGGGGGCAGATCCTTTCTTTCAAACCCTTTTTTTTGCTCTAACCCTCCCTTTAAGTCTCAAAACTCACCTCTTTCTGGTATTCAGTGAGATTTATTGGATCAGATCTCTGTTATCAGATGAAGGGGGTTCAGAAGCTAATCCATCTAAAGTAATTGCAGACCAGGTAACTGGAAGAGCCATAGTAGAGTATTTGGGATTTCTTTTTTTGCACGCATGGGTCTGTATTGAACCGCTGTTTTATAAACCAGTCTCTATATCTGTCATGAATATATTAAAATATGTGTTTTATGAAAGAGCCTGTATATTTTTACTCATCAGAACATCTCTTAAACACAAAGACCACACATTTGAGAGTTTAAGTACTGTGCTAGTGCTGCAATTTACAGGAGAGCTTGGAGCTAATATGTTTTGTTACTTAAAAATCAGTTGAAATCCAGGCATTTCCACTACTATTTATGCCCTTCAGTCCCTAGAAACTGGCAGAGAGCCTCGGATTTGGCTTCTTTTGTTTTATTTTTTTTTTTCTTTTTCCTCTGAAATGAGGCATGTTTCACTCTGGCCCTACAGCTCACTAATGAGAAAGTGGCAAGGTGTGAGCCAGAAGATAGGTTGCCTGGGAAGACTGGGGGGGTCTGTGCTTCTCCCCTGACTCTGCTGTTGAACTGGGCCGGTTACGGACACTCGTTGCTTGGAGAGTCACAATCCTCTCGTGCCCAAGTCAGTGCAGATCCAAGCAGCAACATAAAACTGGCACAAAATCTCTTTCTTTTCCAAACTACAGGACTTTTCAATCAACTACAGATTTCAGCAGCAAGATGTGAATTTTGGCTGCCCCCTACGCTTAATTTATTAACAGTTTAATCCAAACATTCAGGTGAATAGCCAAATTTATGTTCCTTGACTTGGCCAAACTTAAAATTTTTCTCAGTCTTGCTGGAGAAAGAGAGTCTTGTAAATTCCTCCAGTAGTCTTGGTTTCAGATGCACGAGGAGCAAAGATCCACCCAAAACTGTTTGCCTCCTCTGCTTTCAGTCTTTCCTTGTTCTAAAAGTATGATATGCTGAAGTTTGTGAAAAAAGACACTTGGATAAATTTCCCATAGTTTCCCAAACCTCAGTCTGTATTCCAGGAGAGCATGTGAGTTAGTTAGCTTTTATTTCACCCCCAGTCCACTCACTCACTGCTAAATAAGACGGAAAAAAAAAGAGTAGGGCTACTTCAAGATCTCCCAGTGTGCTGTTAGAATTGTTGTTTTTCATTATAACCAGAAATTGGTCAAAGTTTCCCTCATGTTTTCTTTCTAGGGGCATTTATCCTTGAATCCTCAACTGTCTGTAAGAAGAACCTCTCATGATTTTTTTCCTGACAACTTTTGTAAAGTTTTTACTTTACAAGTGAGTTACGGAGAGACCCAAAAATGTTTTACAGCATCAATATTGTCAGACTGTTTAAAATGAATTTAGAAGTTTAAACAAATAATAAAATTTTCAGAAAGCCTCCTTTTTTTTCTGTTTTAAGCAAACAGATGGATTAGATGAAGCATTTAAAACATCTAGGATTTAACATGCTTATTCTTTAGCTCTTACAAGAAGGACTTAAGACATTAAGAAGTCAAATCATTGAAGAAGGCTCCCAACTTTCATCACTTATTTGGCTCAGTGAATTGTCAGATCTCCATGGACTGAAGAGACTGCATGCTTTGCTTTTATGGCAGAAAGTTGAGAGCCATGTGTTTTCCAGGAAGTCCAAGAAGGCTGGCTCATTTCTGGAGTATTTCTTCCATCAGGATGTGATAAAGTACAGAGTATTTGAGAAGGGTGGCATTCAAGAAAAGGCGAAGACATTTATTAGCTGACAACCATGGCAGAAGGCTGGAGCAGTGAGCAGAGAAAGCAGGTGGTGTCTCCTTTGAGGAAATCCCCCTTTTCCTCTTTTCCTCATATTCCTGGGAATTTCAGTGCCACTGCTCTTTTTCTTTTTTTTTTTTTTTTTTCCTTTTGTTGTTGTTGGTGGTGAGTTTTTTTGTTGTTGTTGTTTTGTTTTGTTTAATGTGATTTGGGAGGAGAACTGGATTTTCACTTCTCTAGAAATTGCCAGCCACTGCTTAAAATGCAACCCTGGTCAACAGAAACCGAAGGCCAGGCGCAGAAAGCTTTTCAGGTACCTGAGCTGAAACAAAGTATCTAAAAACCTCCAACTTCAAGTCATTGCTATTCAGGCATGTTAACAGGGGATCCATATGCTGCGGCCAAAAATCTCCCTTGAATAAGAGGAGCCAAGTAGTTGAACTCACAGCAAAATGAGAGCCACAGAGCACAGGTGAGAAAAGTCTTAAAAAATACTCTCCTTCACCTGGAGTGAGAGATTTAAAGCCATGGGCTCCAGCAAGGCACCCAGCATAGAAGGGCCACACAGGCTGTCACATGCGCGTTGGCCTGGCTCTTCATTTCTGGAGATCCTGGCTGAGTTACTGCTTCAGAACGGTGTCCCAAGGAAGTCACCGAGACTGCCCCGTGCAAGTAATTGCTCGCTGGCGCAGACCTCCCAGCCTGTCTCTCCTGTGCTCTTGGCAATGGTTTTCAGAGCAAAAACAAAGAAAACAAATAGCACACGCCCCCCCCCGCCCCTCCACTCCTCAACCTCCAAGCTAGTGTTTTCTAATGTTTTCAAAGCTTTAAAAAAATAGATTTGGAACCTATTTTCAGAAAAAGTTCCAAAGGTTTCCCAAAGCCCAGATTTGTCTAGACTCTCCCATCCTCAGTGCAGGGAAACAGGGTGAATGGATAGGGTGTGATACGGATTTTTTTGAAAGTTTGTTTGGATTTCAGGAAGTGAACAAGATAAGCCAAATGGCCCTTTCCTGCTTTTGCTCATTTAATTTTTTTTTCTTGGTAAGTCCTGACAAAAGTGCCTGAAATAAAGAAAACTCAGATGAGTTTGTTGAGCCCTCACTCTCCCCTTTAAAAAAAAAAAAAAATACCCACACCTGAAAATAGGAGATAATACCAAATCAATCTTTATAATTGGATGCCTGGGCATGCATGAAAGCTGTTGTCATGAAGCTTGTCATTTCTGCAACATAGAGATTTTTGTTTTCTTTCTTCTCTCTTTCAATACTTTCAGAAAGTGAGAAATAATCAATGAGGAAACTCAGAATGCAGCACAGACATGGAAGTCTGGGACAGTTTGGGAAGATATGAAAAAATCATAATCACATTTAAAGTCCCACGTACTGAAGTAAAAATGGGCCCTTTGGCATTGCATTATTCTTATTGCAGGAGCAAGGTATACAGAAAAGTCTGATCAAAGACTGATGGGAGAAGCAGCTCTTGTGCCTAGATACCCCCTGTCCAACAAAGGTGCAGTGGCCATTTGTGCATTCCTTTCTCCTCCGATGAGAGTTTCTTCCCAAGTAGACTCCTTCGTTTGGCATAGAGTCTGATGAAGAAAGGGCAGTCTTCTGAATTTCAGATCTAAAAGTTCTGGATTTCATATCCAGGTACCTATATCCACAAGTTGATGTCTGTCAGTGTCTCCTTCTGAAAGAGCACATTTCTGAGAAAGTCAAGTGTTCAGATACAAGTTCATTTTCTCCTCCTGTGTCCAGCACTACCATGTCATTGTCTGCTCTACCAGCTCTCTGGCCTTGATCCGTCATCAAATACAAACATCTGCCAGTACTGTTTTGTAGAAAGCAGAGTTTTAATACTTGATCAGAAGCATCTCTGGAACTCTGAATACTATTGTAAACTTGAGACTAGTAAAATAAATCCTGCTCCTCTGATAGAACATGCTGACCTTCCTCTCCTCTTGTTTATTAGTGTGATCTAAGCTAATTTCTTAGCTGAAATCTACACCACCTAGAAAGTATTTCCTAGAAGTATTTTTTAATCAACTTGCTGAACTCTGGAAGCTGCTTAGTGATTGCTGGTTATTTGAGGGTCATTTGCTGTAACAGTGACTGTTACAGTGACCAGCAAATGTTACCATAGCATAACAGGAAGACCAAGAAGGGCTATAGTAATAAGGATATTAACACAAATAAGGGAAGGTAAAGGGTAAATGACTTTGAAAAGATACAAGATACATGATCAGAACAATTTGAAAACTTTAACACCCAAGTGATCAGTATAGGATCTGTGATGACAAGGCCTTGTCCCAAAGCAGCATTCGTAATATTGGGAAATTTGTCCCATTTCTATAAAAGTTTCTGAAACTTTTTTTTTTCTTTTTTTTGGTACAGCCACAGTCAGATAAGTGATTTGCTGATAGTTGATGGTCTTTTTTCTCTTTTGGAAGACCCATATATTGTGCAAACATACATTTTTTAAAATGAGTATTTTCAAGTATACATTAACAAACATATACAGCAATACAATTATATGCCAGGGGTATTTACCACAGCATTGGAAATATCTGAAATGGGTGAAGAACAGGTTATCTCCACACTTAAGAAGTCCTTTCCTTTTTTGATCAGTCAACATGAATTATGATAGTTGGAGACTACACAGATTCCCAAAAGACTCAATTTCTACTTTGTTGCATGAATAACTTTCTATAGGTGCTCCTAACAACCTAGCCCTTTTCTAATCTGCCCCTAATTCTCCAGTCTTCATGGTTCTGAATCTCTTTTTCTCCCTAAAATAATAATAATAATAATAATTCTGTGCGTTAAGAATGCCAAAAATTTGAAGAAACTCGTATATGAAAGTTATCCAGAACTTCCAGGTAAAACATGCAGTAACCATGGTATTCCTGTAGTGCCAGTTAATGACGATGGTGGATTTGTGTATGTCAGTGTGCAGTGCTGTTACCTTTCAACTGAGCTACCTCCCATGAGGAAATTGCCATTAGATTGTAGTGCTGTGACCTCCCCTGCAGACCAGGCCTTCATAGCTATAAAGTCATTTCCAACAAAGCATATCCAACAAACCCAACAACTTTGTTCCAACAAAGCTTTAAAAAATGTATATATTTTAACATTCATTCTTCTACAGCTCCTGTTATTGCCTTTTCCCTCATTTTCTTTCTTTCCATTATGCACTTATCTTCCCAAAGGCAAGTAAGATAAGACATTAATGTATGGAAACCATAAACAGCCTTGCTTTTAGGGTATCTTGAACAAAGATGGAGGTGATGTAATCTGAACAGATCAGGGTGGCCTAAATAAAGACAATCCAAAAGATATTTTGATCTAGAAGTCAAATGAAGGAAAGTTATTTCTGCAGCTGGCCAACGTGCATGTACATCGGGGTGCCCAAATGTTAGTATGTAACATCTGATTGGAATAAAATTTCAAAAATAATGGCATAAAGTAACTTTACTGAGGCATACTGAGAGTATATTGCACTGTAAAAGCATTTACTTTATGCAATAAATATTCAGAAAAGTGCAGAGATTTTATCATTTTCCCTTGTGAATGGATGTCTTCTTTAAATCTGTGACTATTCCAGTCATAACTAAAAAGATTCAAGGGCTGTGGGTGGTTGTGCAAAACTCAGACCAGCCTAGAAGGCAGTTTGACTCCAAGTCTCAATTTGTGTGTCTAATTTCACCATTTATGGTTGCAACACATTATGTTTGGAGAAGAAGTATCAGCAGCATACCATGCATTGATTGAAAGACTGAATTCCTTAATAAATTAAATAGCCTTCATCTCTGAGAACTGACTGCATTTCTGTTGCATGAATGGTGCTGTGAAGCATACAACATTGTAAACAGCTGGGAAAGAGCACCGCATGAGAAAAGTCCCTTTCCAGACTCACTTCCTCAGGATGTCATTTGGATTTAGAAATATCTGTGGGCTGCAAAGCTTCCACCCACATTTCCAACTTCAGTCTTTCCTGGATGCTTGAGTTCCCTCAGGACCAGCATATCATGGTATACCAAAAAACATTATATATAGCTTTGCCCTCTAGATCAGCAGTGCCCTCTGGAAGAACCCTTTGTTTTACTGGCAGCAGTGAATTGACACGTTATTCAAAGTTGCAAGATCAGCAGAAATGAGGAACTTTTCTGTTCGACAGCAGCTATACTTGCCTGGTCTAAAATACCTCTGATTAGACTGACAGTTTGCCACAAAGTATCCCCGTCCTGCCCACGCAGCTTGCCCAAAACATGCCCTTTCTCTCGTTACCTTCCAACCTTGGCAGCCTGTGAATGCTTATTTTCCCAGTCTATCGCATAAGCTATTAAAAATGTTTCTTGCTCAGTCATTTCTGCTAACTCCATAAGAGAAGGTAAAAATACAAAGGCGCATAAAAACTATCAAGGAAACAGAGTAAATCATGTTTCTACAAGACAGAAGCAATACAGAGAGTCAATAACCAAAAGTCTAAGTCAGCACTGCTTTTAGCTCTGAGATAATCACCAAAGTATTTAGCAGAAGAGAATGTCATCTTTCGTGGCACGCTCTCTGCATGGAATGTGTTCCTTAGTGGCATGAGTCGACAGCAAAAGAGAAGGCATAATTTTAAGAACTTGAACAGCACAATTATCACTGAAAAGTAGAACATGAATTTGTACTTATTTAGAAGTGAAATTAAATTTTATTTATTTACAAATAAAAATACCTTTTTTCTAACTTCAGCTTTGGATCTAAAAAATCAAATTGTGTTCTTACTGGCTTCTAAGTTATTGTTAAAAGTAAGAATTATGAAAATTTATTTTCTGTCACATCCTCCAGTTCCAGGTATAAATGAAGGCTTCAAAGCAGGTATAAAGCAAGTCTTTTCACTGAATTTGAAATTCTGTTTGTGATGTGAGAGCTAGAAGAAACCCAACCATTCCTCTGGAGCTGTATGTCTGGAGTAGAAATTAGTCTTAAGTTATTGATGCCACCGATTGATAGTACATTAGATTGATTCTCTATGTCCAGATTATTTAACATACTGTTATAGCTCATATAGTATATAGGCCCTCTGATTTTACTGCCCCAGCAATACTGTAAGTTGGAATACTGCTTTACATATATATTTGACTCAAGAATCATTTGATTTTTTTTCCTGTTCTGTTTCTTCTTCCCAAAGAGTTTGTAAACTGCCAACCATGGCATAATGAACCAGAGGAAGGAATTCTTCACTGAATTTTCTGAGGAAAATTGTACTCTCTTGAGCCCTAGGTCCAGGATAAATTATTCAGGCTTTTCCTCAGTGTACATACTGTTATTCATGGCCTCTGCCCATATAATGAGGACTTTCCTTGATCACAACTTCCATATGAAGGCCTCATGTATAAATGCAGGAACAAGGATGTGGTTTTGATCTCTCCTGCATCTTGTTGCAGAAGACCATATTTCCGCCCAGAAAGAACAAATGTATTCACTGATAAAAACTACTTGATGTGATGCAATGGATGAGTCCTATAGCTTGTTCTAAACTTGTCTGATCCTTTTTCCATTGAATTCAGTCTCTGGGATCCTGTTCCAGACCGTTACAGAACAAAAGTGGTTCTGTAGAAGGCTGGGTCGTGGATGCAGAGTGAGAACTGAACTCTCAAGTCCTCCTCTTGCTTACACAGTCTTCTTGCACTGAAAATAACATGGTTAAATGTGGAGAAATCAACTGAGTCTGTGTTTATGGCTCACAAGTAGTCCAGGGAAAACATGAACCTTTCCTGTTTGCTAAGAACTATTTAGCTTACCAGAGGCAACGATCACCCAAAACACAATAGCTCTTTAGGAGCAACATACAAAGAAATGTAAAAAGACAAGCCTTCGGATTTCAGTTTGGTGAAATTCCTGTTTGCCTTTTCTCCTATGGGGTTTGGTTTTAATTCAGCATTAAGATGTGCAATGATGTCATATTAAAAAGAAACACTCTGAAGTATTAACAAGGTTGATACCTTTTGTCCACCACATTCAGAAAATGAGAATTAGATTGTCTTCATTCGTATCCCTTTACCACTGTCTTTGCTCACAGCACGCTTATTAGTAAGTAGGCAAACATCCTTCTGCCAAAGGACTATACTTTTTAAAGGATTTGTGTACACAAACATAAACATTCTTTATCGGTGCATAGGTGCTTTTCCTCCCAGCCTATAAGGATGGATATAACCTAAACGGTCTTCCTCATACGCACGTTGTTGCAATATGGCAATGCCTTGTTCACTGCTCTGTGGCTGGTGAGCGGGCCAGCACACTTGTCCGCACCGAGATAAGGGTCTTATTACAGGGCTTGTAGGATCATCCTTAGCATTAAATGTTGCGATCATTCTCCCAGCTATGGCCTTGAGGAACAGCTGGTGCAACCGTAACATACTCAGGGGTGTATCAGAGCCTGGTTTAATTCTTGCTTCTGTTTGAGGGGGCTTGAACCCATCTTTTCCATTGCCAATGTAAAAGCTCTAATGACCTGTGATATTCCAGGTCGGGCCATTCCCACTACTGAAGCTATTTCACTTCATTGGTAATAACTCTTCACTGCACTGCAGAAGGTGGGGTCTAGAGGTCAGGGCATTTATGTGGCAATAAGGAGATATGCATCATTCATCCCAAGGGAAGGCTTTGTGTGTGGCCTGAGACATTATCACTCACTTTCTCTGGCACATTGGCTATTTATGCGGGTTCAAATTACCTCAAACAGAGGAAAGATCCGAACCAGGGTCTCCCAGCTCCTCCATGAGTGCTTTAACCTTTCAGCCATTGGGAGCAGATGCTGAGGGAGGACTGCATTCACTGCCTGTGTTACATGTAGACTACAAACTTGTTGCAGTCCTGAAGTACATGCCAGATTGATTTCAAAAATGAAGCAAGCAAGAGACAAATTGTTGTGGATCATGGAAAAGCTCAGGTATGGAGGAGGTACTTTGCAACTATCTCTGTAAATGCTAGGAGTATCTGAAGACCTGAGCTCTAGGTGGCTAGAGAACATTAGTGATGGAAACACAAGTGACAACTTTAGACATCTCCAGAATTAGGTGATAACTGAGCAAGGGCTTTAGGCACTTGCAGGTGAAGCATTTAACTGCTGAAGGCTTTTGAAATCAAGGCCAATGTGTTTTCCTCAGTCAGAAGAGCACTGAGAAGAGTAGGAGTTGCCAAACTTCACCAGGAAACTCATCATGCAGAACTAACTGCTCAGTGACTATTACAGTGTGAGTAGCATCCAAAATGACCCATCCAAAACTCCCTTCTCCAAACAAATGCAAACTCCCTCTCTGCTTGGCATGTATTTGGAGACACAGTGCTACAGACTACTGTGCCTACCTTTATGGGACCATAGGAATTTTCTGGCCATCTCCATTCCATGTCTCCCTCCAAGGGGAGAAAGAGGCTCCAGGGGATCCCACACCATAATGTACCTAAATCCTTGGATTAGCTTCCTGTGACCCTGGCTACAGTAGACTCATTACATAGGTATGATAGCTGTATAATATATTGGAGAGACAAAGAACTCATAAGACAGCATAGCAGGGAGTAGAGCTAAAAATGGTAAAGTATGTTTTTCCATCTTACTGGAAAAAGAGAGGCAGACTGGCTGGAGGTCTGTCAGAAACAAATGCAGGTATTGAAAGTCATGCTCTCCTGCAGAGCTTGGTGTTGGGCTAAGTCATCTCTACTGGTGTCTGGCAAGCGGTGGTGAATGGGAAGAGACTGAAAGGGAGTGATTATTTAGTGCCAGCGGGTTTGTGAGTCTCCAAAGTAGAGGGTTAACTTGATATGCCAGCAAATCATGGGATAATGATCTGCTACTTTGGCTTCAAGGAATCTCAGTCACAGGAGTTATGCAAGCAAAGCTATAATCAGGGCTCTCCTGTTACTATCTATGGAGGATTGAACTTGACAGGGAAGCCCAAGAGTGTCCCAAGCACAGACAAGTTATTCCTTCTGAGTCAAAGGTCTTTGTGGGTTTTTCTCAGAACTGCTGTGTGCAACCTTTAGTAAGATAGGTGAGCAATTATCCATGGACCTTTTCCCAGCATGGACAAGCCTATGCTCAAGTGCTCACAGGCATTAACAAAGCTACAAAAAATAGTTTATATCATTTGCTATGTCCTCACATATATAAATTTTCTTTGAAACCAATAGGGTTTTTTTATCAACGAATAAATTAATACCTAGAAATTTTGACATTTCATCCTGTTTCTTATTTACACAAATAGTTTCTTACACACTTGTGCTATGACAAAAGAAACTGAGACCTAAGTCATGCAATGTAAAGTCCTTATAGATTGGCAGGAAAAAGTAAAAAAAAGCCATCATATAAATAAGGATCAGTCCCTTTACAGTTTCCATTAATGCATTTAGTTAAGAAAATTGAAAAAGACACATTCCCTTAGGAAAAAAAAGTCAGTATGAGGACAATGCAACTTTCTCAAGTTATCAAAATAGTTTGGAAGTTCAAGTTTAAGATTCTGTTTGGAAAAAAAAAAGAGAGAGGACAAAACTTAAGGCAGCAATATATAGGGCTAAGTCTTGTGGGGACATAAATGTGTCTTACCTGGAAATCTGTGGTGGTGTGGAAGCAGATAAACCCTGCTCAACCACCCCGCTACCACAATGTTTTGATTAAAAGCTCCACAGGGCACCTGGGAGTGGATGTAGGTGCAGGCAATAGACAGAGTTACAGAATCTCCAACCTCACTGCTGTCAGGGGACAAGACCGACAACTGGAAATTCTTCCAAAATGAGACCACCCATTTGACTTCTCTTATAGCATCCCTGAAGCAAAATACGAGGTGGCAGGCACCTGTCATGGGTTGTGGAGGAGATTGTCCGTGGTGTCTTTTGCAGTACAGCATAATCAGGAGGGTGCTTTGAAAAGAAAAGGAGTAGCCCAGACATGGAAGGAAGGAGGCCACCATGACCCAAGGGAGCAAGCCTGGAAGGAGTAGAGAGCAGGCAGGCTACCAAAAGCAAAGACTGAAACTTGGGGACAAGGAGATAGTGTCCTGGTAGACAAAAAGGGGTGGCCTTGCAGATCCTACCTCAGGTCTGTGCTCTGGGGCCCATCTGGATATTGTTAGGCCCCCTGCCCACCCACCCACTATGCCTGGAACGTGCAAGTACCTTATCTTGCATTTCTTGTAATGCAGAACACCAACTTCATTTTATACTTCTTGGCACGGTTTATGACCTTTTTACAACTCCTTCCCTGTCAGGATACAGGCCATAAAGATATTTTAAATGGCTCCTCTTGGTGGTGATCTATTAGTTGGAATAATGGCTCCATATGCAAAATATGAACCCATAACCACTGTAAGCTAGCCCAATACCTTCACATCATTCAGACTGCCTCAAGATCACTTGTGCTTTGAAGCTACAAGAAAATAGATGGCAAATAATTAAGTAGAAGGACTGTTAGGCATAATTTATGTAACCTTTCCTATTTTTCAAGCAGCAATTACCTATGCAAGGACTGGATGAATAGTGGATTTTCAGTTGAGTTGCTGAGTAGAAGTATCAGAGGAAAAAATATTTGGTTTAAACCAAAGGAGAATTTTTCAGATTTTCTTGAAATATGAAAAGACAGGAATTATTTATTTATGTTTCAAATTACTTAATCCTTTTAAAATGCTTTAGAAGCTGTAGATTGCCTGCGAAGTAAAAAATGTAATTTCAGACTGAAAAGTCACAACATCACATCAGCTTTCAAACAGAGAGGTTTGGCTTCCCTAAACATATTACTTTAAAAGACTATCAAGACAAACTTATTTAATAATTTTAAATCTTCCCACAAACACATTCTCTTTTGACAAAAATTATGGTTCCAGCTTTGCAAAAAGCCTTGTCCTGGCCCCCCAAAATGCATTTTTCTCAGCTAATTCATTGATCAGAAATAGGAAAGATGGAAAAAAAAAAGTGCTGCATTTGCTGATGTTACACTGACCCCTCTCCTTCACTGCTGTTCCTACCCTACACCATCTACTCATTTGTGTACTTTGGATTATAAGGGGTTCTGTTGTTTATGCTGGTCTGGAGCACAGCCACCACTGTGGGTATTCCTACCATAAATGCATCAATAGTGAGCCATGTTTCCCCTCCAGATACAGGCATTCAGCAACATGTGTCGAGTGGAGAGGAAAAGCTTATTCCATGGTATGTAAGGGTGGGAGAAAATCAACAGCAGCTGAACTTCATCCATTCACCCAAGTAACTTAATCAAGATGCAATTAGCATAAATGTGGTTCTTTCCCGCATTCATGAAGATCTCTGGATTGTCAGAGGAGTAAAAGTGTCCATACTTGGAGTCTATCTGAGTTGAACTTTTTCATGTATTTCTCATCTGAAATGGGCTTTGTAGGACAGTATTTTCTCAACACAGGCTAATTATGTTGTCCCTGATCTCTCTAGTTCATCACATTTTTTCAGTGCTGCTCACACTTGCTTGAAATATTACACAGTACAGAAAGTATGTATCCAACAGCATGAAAGATAAAGGATATCAAAGGCCCATGAAACAGCTAGGGCAGAAAATGATGGCTGTTCGCACCTTTCATGTTTTTTTCTGGCAGTTCACAGCACTGACAAGGCTTACCATGGAGAAGTTTCTCTTCCTATCTTCTTGTGTCATTCATCTTCTGTATAACTGCAAAAGTTAATAGCTGATAAATACAAAAATTTATACAAGAGCATCACTGTGGTTTATCTGTCTTAAAGTTCCTTAAAAATATGCCAGTTACTAAGTGTCAGACGCTGATGCCATAAGAGAAACACTCATCAAAAACACTCATCAGAAGCTCTTGTAGAATTCAGTGGAACTACTGAGGGGAAGAAAATGAGAATGATAGAATCACAGAATGCCTAAGGTTGGAAGGGACCTCTAGAGGTCATCTAGTTCAATGCCGCTGCACATGCAGGGTCTACTAGAGCACATGGCACAGGACTGCGTCCAAGCGGGTTTTGAAGATCTCCAGAGCAGGAGACTCCACAACGAATGTTGGCAACCTGTTCCAGTGCTCTGTCACCCTCACTGTTAAGAATTTTTCCTTGAGTTCTTGGGGAAGCAGGAGCAGCTACATCATGAGGGCACACACATCTGACCCCAAACAGCTCTTTGTCTGAGGAGGTATTTCAGGCCTTTCAAACTGTGGGCTTGATTCATAACAAATGTAAATTCATAAGAGGTACATGTGTTTAAGTAAACTTGCACCAGCATTCACCCAGGTACCAGTAAAAAGTATGTGTATATAAGCCTAACAACAAAGCTGCTACTGCAAAGATTTCTTTAAATGTTCAGAAACACAGAGGCAACAAGAGGTTTTGCTGAGAGTCTGGTTAGCACATCAGCAGCAGGGGAGTGCCCAGAAGCTTTAGCGAGGCCATGTGTATCTTCCTGACGAAAATGAGGGCATTCATGCTTCAGGCATCAGCATGACTCAGCAGCCCAAAGCACATCAAGACAAGGAGCTCACACAACAGATCAGCGTGGGATAGGGCGAAGAATGCCACGACCAAACATGGCACATCTATTATGTCCCAAAACTTCCAAAGTAACTCTGAATGTTTCCTGAGCTCCTGAGAGCTGCTGAAACTCCTTTTACCACTTAAATTTCATAGTCATGAAAGTAATTCAAATTGCAGCAGTCCAGCCAATTTTAAAGAAGTCACATGCCTTGAACATCTCTGCTTGGCGCTTTGAAAGTTTAGTTGGTAATTAGTTGATCTTCCCTCTACTTTCTTCACTTGCGTAAGCTGGAAGTAAGGATATGTGGACCAGACAAGAAATTTTTTATTGAAAAAAGAGAATCTACTATATCATACCAGCTCTCCATCACCTGCTTTACCTTCCCCATATGGAGGACCCCTTGGAAAGTTATGTTTTATTACAACTGGTTTCTCCCATGTGCCTTCTCTCCCCTCAGGGAAGTGATTGTGAAGTTAAAATTTAGAAAGTGGCTCTCTGCAGCTAAAAAATGTGCGGTTTTATCCTAACCGTAAAATATCTCAAATCATTGGGATTAGCCCTTTTCTCCTTTCCTGTGTGCCTTCAATTAGCTGCATAAAAGCAAACCCATGGCTTTAGAACCGAAAATAGCTGGAGCGAAGTGACGCAGACTTCACCCGAGATGAAAGAGTGGATTCCAGAAGCCTAATTAAAAGCAACTGAGAAACCAGTATTTGATACAGAGTTTACTCACCTGAAAAAATAAACCGAGAACTGTAGTGAGGCTTTAGTGCAGCGTTGTGGGAAAGAGGCTGGAGGGTTTTGCTCAGGTCACAGGAAGGCCCAGCTCCGCTAGAACACAAAATCTTTCTGTTTCTCCATGCTTCGAGTCAGGGGGAGGTCAGCCAGTGAGGTGAGGCCACCACCGAACCAGCAGTATTTCACACTATATTGAATAAAAAGATAACAGAATCTATCATAGCGGTAACCCCTTTTTTTCTTCTTCTTCTTTTTTTTTCTTTCTTTTTTTTTTCCTAATTCCCCATTTCATTTCAGCCTCTCGCCACAAGATAGGTTACCCGCTTAGCGAGCCTGAAGATGAATGTTATATTTCCAGATCATACAGACTGCTTTATTCCTTCTGAGCCCGCATGGTCTGCATTACCCTGCTCCTGTCTCCTGGCCCTTTTCACAAACCCTTGCAGAATTTAGCAGAGGCATTTAACATCGGATGAGTTTTCCAAATGTTCCTGTAGACATGCGTTAAAAAGCACTCATACCCACACCATCATATGTTAGCACACTCCTCATTTTGAAATCAACTGAGCAAACTGACATACAAAAGGGATAAAAAGTCCCTTTTCACTTTCTTTAAACCTCCTGGCTTTTAGAGCTGTCTCTGTGAAGCCTGCTCCATCTCTATTAGACATCAATAGTTGTGCCTTTTTTTTTGTTTGATTTTAGATTCTGCATTTTTTTCTATCAAGTATCATTTTGTTTAATTCACCTAGAGGCACAATTATAGGGGATGGTTGGGCCAAAAGTGCTGCAGATATTTTTGAGTACAGTTTAAAAGTTCTTGCTGCAGTCATATTACAGACCTTCAGTGTTTGTTCTTTTTCCTAACTCAGGTAATAAACTTGATGTAAGAAAAAGCCCTAAACAGAATGTGAGAGGGTTAAACAATTTTGACTTGACATTTTCAAGCAAAGCAACTCGTTTTTTTCCTTTGAATAAAAAATATTTCAAGATATATTTTAATGAAATGAAAGATGTATTTTCAAAAACTCCCAGAACATGAAATGTCTTGAACAAAATATTTATTCACAATCAAATGTTGACCTTGATAGGATAGAAAATATTAATTGAAAGTTAAGTTGAAAATAATAAAGAAAATATTGTGGTTTATCTACCACTCAAAAAATTAAATCCATGATAAGTCTTATGGCTGCTGTCTAATTAGAATTGCTATATATGCACTGATATAGGTATGATTTAACAATTTATGCCCTAAAGTGAAGAAGCGATCAGTTAGTTATTTATAATATACAGGTTAACATATCACTAGCATAGGAAGGGGACAGCACGGATAGATTGAGTAGATTTTAAATTTAAGAATGTGAAATTGGAAGCAGCAGAAGAAAAGCAAGAAGGTAAAATTTACGATTTTGTGATATTTATTTTTAGTGGACTGTTCTTTTCTCCTTCTTAGAAGGTATATTTGGTTTTGGTTGCAGATAGTCAAGTTTTTTAAAATTATCTTACCGGGGGGAAAGTGACCAGCTGATTTCTACAAAATGCTTCTGTGCGTATCAAAGACAGCCTGAATTAGGAGCTGAGAAGCTGGGTGGAAATCCCTTTAGAAGAAGCAGTGTGCAGCAAAGAAAAACAGAATGCTTATAACTTAAGCCTGATTCAAAGTCAACAGAAGTAATTCAAAAGTTATAGCTCAGACCCTCGAGCAGACATCCACAGCATGTTCGAATGGGTTGTCACACACAGCACAGAGATACTATATACTGAGACAAGAATCTCTTTCTTTTTGTAACAGTATAGGATAAATAGCTTTGACCAAATTAGGCCAAAATACGGAAATGGCGATTTGTTCATCAAGCATTTTCTATAATATTCCACATTACTATTGCTTAAACTGGCAGTAAATATGACAGGATCTGTTTGATTGCTATATTCCTGCTTAGGCCATACGGGAAAAGATATGTGATCTATGACTATGCTATATATTCTGCTATTCTGAATTCAAAATATACATAAAATTATATGAGAAATAGGAATGTTAAAAGAAAAAGAAAAAAAAAATAAAGAGAGAATGATTTAAGATAAAAAAAAAGGCAGATACCAGAAAAGAGGTAGTATGGGTTTGAGAAAGACTTGGCAGGGTGGGGGGGCTAGGAACCAGCAAACACTAAAAATTCAACAAAAAAATCACACATGCAATCAGGGAGACTAGGATACTAAAAAATGCGGGTAAATAATTCACACTGATCAGATGCAATGTTATGGAAGCAGGATTTAATAGAAAGCATTTCTGTATTTTACAAGACTCTGCAAGGAACTCTTTAGAATCATTTGAGTAAAACATTCTTTTTCTCGAGTTAGCTGATGTGTGAAATTTTATCCTGAAAGTTGTTTATTTATGAGTCCTCTGCAAGGCACATAGAATTCTCAAGGACAAATCTCTCAATTTCTTGTAAAAATATTTGAAATGCGTTTCAGAGGCCTCTTTGCACCTTTGAATCAGCTGCTACTGGCTCAACTGCTGCACTCATAAAACAGAAATATCTCTGGGGCTATTTTGAAGAGTTAGGCTGGAGATTAATTTTGTGCAGCACTCAGTACAAAGTGAGCTCAGCCTACCCAACAGAGTCTGAAATTAGCATAAAGTCTCAGTGTTTCAAATCTGAAGTTTCATTTTTATGTTTATGGTAACAGTTTGTAGAAGCATACATAGAAATAAAGGACAGATTGTCTTCAGGAGGACCAGACTAGATGGTCAAACAGAATTATAAAGAAATTCCTTTACACATTTTCTCAAGGGCTTTGCTTTTGTTCTTAGCTAAAATAATTTCACACTTTCAATTAGTACTCAATTGAGAAATCAAGTTGGTGTTTAAATGTGCAGTAAATATTTTAAATTGCATATTTCAAAAATAAAAGGACATTCAGAAGACTGCATTTATAATGGTAAAATTTCCTCTTTAGTGGGATTTTTTAATGTTTTTTCAACTAGACTTTAGGAAAAAAAGCCATCTTTGCCATTTCTCTGCTATCCTTTACATTGATGTGTGAGGTGCAAGTGAGGGATTGTGTGAGGGAGGGGTGAAGTGTGAAAAGGAGCTTTTGTGCATGATGGGGAGAGGGAAATAAATGGATATGTGATGAGCCATATGCTCAAAAGGCAAATTGTCATAGGAAGAAAAAACTGCTATCAATTCTGTAAGGCAGATATTATGAACAGTCTTAGTGTTTTTAAAATACATGTAAAGATTCAGAAGAGAAAGAAAGCACATCATTTACTTCATTATAAAAAAAAAAAATTATTATTCCCCAGAAAGCTTATTTCTTACAGAGTACAGACTTGAAGGTAAATATATGTACTTTATAATATTGCTGCCACTCTGAGTATTTTCTGTTCCTTTCATCCTAATACTAATAAAACCACATCATTATAATAACTTCAGCTGTTAGATGCCTGTTTTCTTAGTGCAATTTTTGTCACTCTTTAACAGATTCCTAATTCTTTGCACACTAATCCTGCATCATATTTTTATAAAGCTGCATTGTCACGTGTTTACGAAGTGTCACTATATGTTTTGAAAAATAAAAGTGAATATAGGAACAAAGGCCTTATTCAATGTCCCGTACATCCTTGGGAGACAAAGCTCGCATTGACCTCAGCTGATGCCAAGGGGAGATTTGTCTATGCAGAGCATAAGGAAAGGGGTCTGAACAGGATCCAGAAAAGCAACTTATAGTATATATTTATATATGCACAAAGCCTTTTAAACCCCTTTAAAATGCCAGTTGGTCTCTTAGGAAGCGGTGGACAGCCGGTTCCGAGACTCTCTTTGCTTGCCCCTCCAGATGCATGGCTCCCCAGGCACAAAAACTGATTTTCAGAAACATTAAAAAAAACATCCGTCTGTCACAGAGGAGATTAACACAAGATTTGGGTGCTTAGCGGCACCTCCGGACTGGAAACTTGCAGGACATTGTGCAAACCCCGGTGACATTATTAACTGTGCGTGACTTTGGAGCAGGCCCACCCGGAGCCCCGGCTTTCGCGGCAGGGGACCATAGGGCAGCTCTGTCCTGGTGCGGATGGCACTGCCAGGAGCTCCTCACCAGCTTGAGGCAGGAGCCATCCCTGCAGCCACAGAAAGACATTTTTAATTTGATGTTGGGTTGTCAAAACCGACCTGCATTTTTCTTAGTCTGGTCTTAATTCTCTGAGTTAGGATCGAAATGTGAAAAGATTAACTTTTTCTCAACCAGCTGCTTATTTCCTCTCTCCCCCGGTGTCTCTCCCACTGATGTAAATCAGGATTGACACTGAGCCCTCACAGAAGGCAGTTTATGCCTTGCATAAACAGCATGGGAGGGAAAAAATTAAGTTAAAATTTAATATTAATGTCACAAATTAAGCCCCTAAATTATATCCCTCAAATGAGTCTAATAATCCAGGAGGGAAACCTCTCTCTCTAGGCTAAATTGAGAAAACAAGTAGATCTCACTACAGGCAGCTCCTGCCAGATGACACCACCCTGTGCGCACTGAGAGAAACCAAATGCTTCAGAAAACAGCAGTGAGAAGAGGCCATTATAAAAGGTGTCTTTTCAAGGGCACTTCCCTAGGATCATTTGCAAAGGCTGCTTGGGGCTCTGTGGAAGAGAGGGTTAAAGCGGTAATAGCTGCTGTCCAGCCTGAGGCCTGAGCCCCACCATGCACACAGGGAACTTGTGGATGGATCAGCTCCGCGGAAGGGCTGAGGCACACACTGAAATGGCAGGGATGCCTCAAAACACATCCACGGCCCCTGCTCCTCTGCCAAAGACAGAGACAGCTTTGGCGTCTTTTGCCCCGAATCTCCTGGCGTGGCGATGCCCAGGCGCGCTGTTATTCCAGCTGTGCTGGGTACCTGCAGGTAGCCGGACGGGCAACAAAGAGCCCTTGTCAAGTGGCCCTGATGGCCCTGGTGGCATCAGGGTGGCGCTGGACTCCTGCTGTCCAGCCTGGTGTCAGTGTCTGTGGTCTGCCCGCCTTTC
>JAWLRI010000257.1:750124-776512 GCA_034781795.1 Crypturellus tataupa | reverse complement strand
CGGGCCCCGAGGCGGCTCCTCGCAGGGCAGCCCCGCGCGGCCTCCGCGGGGCCCCCGGGCCGCGCAGCATCGCCGCGAGCGGAGAGAGGGGATAACGGGACAAGGTCGTTGTGCCCGCGACCTGCGGGCCCGTCCGCTTCGTGTTCGCGGTTCGTCTCGGGCTAACGCGGAGAGCGACGTATCTGGGAGCCGGAGTTTGTGCTTATTGATGTCTGTTCCTTGGTATGTTAAACAAAGCTGCCTGTTGTGCCAGTGTTTGTGCGCAATGTTTAACGCAGGGATGTGTTTTCCTTGTGTCCTTGCCTATTTAGCATGTGATAGTCATGCTGACTCTTTTTTTTTTTTTTTTTTACCGTGCAAGTATTTTGTAAGCATGTAATCAAAAGAGATGGCATGGAATTTCACCTTGTGCCAGAGAGCCAGACCTCAGAACGGTTTTGCTTGTTTGCCCTTTGCTTGAGATACGCTAGAACACGAAGTTCCGAACTAAACCCAAGGCTTGTCTGCTTGATGCAGATGTTGCTGCTTTTTTTGGGTGAGGGGAGCCCCACAGCCTTGCGGATGGACTCGTGTGTGCGTACACCCAATGCAGTGCTTTCTTGAGTGAAAAACAAGACAAAACAAACACACTTGCAGAATGAAGTGATTACCCTACAGAACATATGGGCAGGAGTCTGTAGCAATAGAGTGACTGGTGCAGTTTCTGGATATCACTTGTTCTCTTTTGCTCTGATACATGGTTGATAAGTTGCGAAATAGAGAAGTTAGCTGATGAAATTCTAAAGAAATTGGTAGAATAGCTGAAATATTAGAGGCATGCTAGGTCCAGTGTGTTCATTTGGTTGGGATGTACTCTGCAGTAATCGTCACAGTGAGCATGCGTTTGACAGAGAAGAAAACTTTGCAAAATAACTGCTAAAAGCATTCTCATCAAAAATGATTTCAACTCCTTAAAGAAAACTGTAGCCTTACTTTTTGTGTAACTGCTTCCTTTGAAAGATCGTGCATCTTTTTTAAACAATTGTTTTTAAACACTGTAGGGTGTCAACTGTAGTTAAAATAGTCTAAATTAGAAAGATTCATGCAGAAGGATCTTTAGATTCTTATTTCCAGTTTTATGTTGATCAGGTTTTCCCCACTAATAGCAATGCACCTTGATATTCATTGTATCTCCTAGCTAAGAATGAGAAGTTGGTAAAGGATGGGAACATATGGTTTTTATATGTTGTTAAATGGTTGTTCAAGTCTGGAATCTCTGAAATAAAACCTGTAGCTTAATTTAGAAGATGAATTAGCAAACAAGCAATATAGGATCTTCTGCAGTCTACTTTGACAGAAGTTGTTGTCTTTTGAATATCTCATGCGTAAAGGTGCTTGTTTTCTGAAATGTAGGCATTCAAGTGACTTGATTTTTGTACCTAGCTCTGAAACAACCAGCCAGCAATGTAATTTTGAAACTTGATGAAGTTGTGATAAAAAAGTAATGCAAACGAGAACCTATTAAAATTTATGCTGTGTCAGATTTCAGTCTCTTTTACGATCCTAGTAATTGTGTGCCCAAATTGGGCATAAAAATTACATTCAGCTTACGTTGAAAATTGATCTACGTTTTTCCTAACTACAGATGTCAGAATAGTCAGTGTGTTGAAATGAGCGTTTCTGAACTGTTGGTCATAGGTGATACTAAGCAATGAGTAACCAACAACCAAACATTGATAACTTTTCAGTGTAAGATGGTATAAATTATTAACGGATGACAGTAACTGTAACTCTTAGTAGTGGTATTCTGTTAGGGCAAGAACAGGTTTATTTCAAGAACTTTCTTCAGCTTGCTCTTGTCCTACTCGTAGGTTTGGGAACCTCCTGTGTTTTAGTTCTGGTCTTCCTTCCAGCATCCTCTGATGATTTTGAAGAACTTCTCAATGGCCCAGATCTCTTTGAGAAGTGTTTCTCAAAATTCTAAGTATGTCAGCTAAGTGCCTAATATTTGCATTGGTAGCTTTGGTAATACTGAAACTTTTCTTTTTTCCTTCTTGCCTCTTGTCCCCTGGTACTTTTTCCACAGGCATTGAGTTTTTCCCTGACTGAAGCTCTTCACTTCCAGTATGGAGATGAATCGAGAAAAACTGCGTACCAATAAAGCTGATGCAAGCTCAGAGTCTGCTTATCATTGTTCAGCATGTCACGATGACGAGGAGTGGGGCAGTAGTAGCCGGGGTCGAGCTAAGTCCCGAAGCCTGTCTGCTTCACCAGCCCTAGGAAGCACCAAAGAATTCCGGTATGACTCTTGTTTCTTCTTGCTTTGCTACCTTTAAGGATAAAAAGAGTATATTGTGGTTATCTTTACTCTTTTTTTTTGTATAACTAGTCCTGCAGCTGTGTCAAGTGATAATAAGCAGAAAGAAAAATAGTATTCATTACAACAAAATGTGTTGTAATGAACAGGGAGAAAGATAATCAGTGAGCCATCATTCTAGTTGGTCCATGCTGTGAAATGAACTTGAGTTTTTGAACAAGCTCACTATGTGGTCTTCATTAAATCCACATTCATGTTAATTGGTTTCTGGTTAGCAGTGAGATCTTGCTTCTGTTTTACTGTTTTTCAGTAGACTTTAAACTGTTTTTAATAAGTGTTTTTTTTTTTCAACAACGTACATGTGCACATACCACTTCAGCAATACAATGCCTTTCTCATTTGCTTTGTGTGTGCCTTTTAATTCCTGTCTGACCTGATTGTGTATCAGAGTTTAGCTTCAACAAAAAAATAAATTTAGAAATAATATACACAAATCCCCGGTTCTTCCTTTTTTTTTTTTTTTTTTTTTTTTTTTGGTGTGTGTGTGTGTGAAACTTAGAATCTTAGAAGGTTATTGCCTGAAAGCAGATAAATGCAAAATAATCATTTTCAGATTTGTGGAATCCATTGTGCTTAAATATTCTACTTCCAAGCTCTCAGGATAGACTTCACGGTACTGGTCGTGTTTCAGCATAGCTTCAGAACTTCTAAGTACCTTACAGAAATAAATCACAAAAGCTTCTGTACTTAGGGATATTAATTCAAAGCTTGGTAGTAACTCTAAGTCACAGGAGAAATACAAGTTGGCAGAACTTTACCTCTTGCTCACGAAGTTGCTTTTAAGAACCCCTTTAAAATGCACTTAAGATAGTATCTTCCCTCCATCATTCTGAACTAAGGACTAAACCCTACCTGTAATCAAAAAGGCATGACTGTAAAAACAGGTATCTGCAAAGTTCATAGTGTCAAAAAGGAATCAGTAATGTTTGCAATTATTTAGAAATGCTCTAGATAAAGTTCTAGTGCAGGATATGAAAAACCTGTATGGGAATTTAAGTTACGTGGTAACATGAGGAAGCACAAGGTGAGTTCGTGCTTGCAGATCATATTGCAGCGCTTAGAAACGCCTATTTTTTTCCATGCCAAATAGCTGCTCTCATGCTTTGTCATGTGGACAACTTGGACTCAACTTTTAATGTTGTGATCTTTGGACCCGTTAGAAGTATTAAATAGCCTGCTTTGGTAGCAGCGTGTCTTATTCCTGTGGGAAGTTTATCAGCACTTATTACTATGTTGTGTCTGTCCACATGGTTGGAGCACGGGCAGAATCACAGCAGAATTGCTTAACCGATGAAAATCTCTTCCACTCCTACTGCTTGGTAGGTGGGATAACAGGGGAAGCTTTCTAGTGAAGGGAAACATGACAAAAGTCTGTACCTAGAGAGATTAAAGCTTGGAAAATTATTTTGTATATGTAATTCAGAAAGTCAGTGATGTACAAAAGCCAAGTACTTTCATGACTGGGAAATGTTCACAAAGGCTACACTCTAACTTTGTTATTCTAGCTAATAGGCTGTGCATCCAAGCTAAAAGGTAAGTAAGTCTTTGCATGAAAAGGATGTTCTAAAACTGGTGTTTCTTTTTCCTCCTCTCCACTTGAATCTTTAAGACTATAGAGTATCTTTAGTCAACCTGTGCAAAAAGACCACTTGGTCTAAATTTCTGTTTATTCTTCTGTCAAGATAAAACTTTTAAACTGGAAGTGATCTTTGTAGACCTTATCTATTGTGTTTTTAACTAGATCTGTTGATTACAAATGTGTGTGTGTTGTTGTTGTTGTTGTTTTTAACTGAGCCTGCAGAGGAAATTTAGGCTTGAATGTTGTGTGGGTCAGATGTGTATCTAGGCTTTTTGTAAGGGGAGAGATTAGCCAACTACAGGGAGTGGCATCGTTTCAGGACCTCTGTTGAAAGAAGTCAAAAAAGAGTTATTGGTTGAGGTGTGGGTAGAGCATGTGGGAGGTGATATTTGGTGTTGTCAGAGTATTATTTTAATACCCTACTTCTGGTGTAATTGTTACAAAGTAGACAGGTACTTACCATTCCTTTACAGGTATAGTATTACTCTGTAGCTGTGTACATTGTTGCTCATTTTTCTATTAATATAAATAAGGCTAACATTATAAAACACTTGCTAAAAAACTCATGTGTCTGGGTAAGTCATGCCTGGATTTATATATTCAGAAAAAGGAGTGGTTTTTTTTTTTTTGAAAAACAAATATAATTTTTGTTTTTAAACTACTGTATAGCACTGTCTTGGCTGACAAACATACTTTTCTGTGTTGTAATGCCAGAAGAGAGCTAAAACTAAAAAGAAATTCTGCAGGCTAGATGTGCCTTCACGGGGAAAAAAAAGATGAAACTTGTCCATACCTTGTTTGAAGTTATGATGTTCCTTTGTGCAAAGTGAAGGTTCAATGAGTAGGAAGTGTTACATTTTAGATTTGTAATAGATGAACTAAGGCACATAAAACCATATTGACTGGTCATCAGCAAATGCAGGTGTAAGAAATGTACTTTGCCCTGAATTACCTAATATGATTTTTCAAAGTGGCTTTGGAGTTTGGGGAGCTAATTGTTTGCAGTTTCTCCTCACTTTCTTTATCTTTTTTTCCTCTCCAGGAGGACACGCTCCTTGCATGGACCATGCCCAGTGACCACCTTTGGACCAAAGGCCTGTATGCTGCAAAATCCTAAAACGATCATGTAAGCTGATCGTGTCAAATTAACAGTATTATTATTTGGTGGAAAAGCAAACTGCTATTTTCTTTCACACAATTTACTCATTTTTTGATATTCAGAGGTTTCTGTGCTGACTGATTGCCAGTATAGGGCTTGTATTGGAGAAAATACCCTGTCATTTAAATCACAGAGATCTTTTGAAAGGTCCTTCTGGGAGGAAAATGGATGATAGCATTGCAAGTGGATTCTCAAGTAAAACCAAATTAGGTGTGTATCAGCTTAGTCTGTGGGTTGAGAAATATACTATAATATAGTAAATATATATGCACACACACGAGAGTTGTTTTCAGTGGTGGAAGAATGAAAGAACAAGAATTTTTATGGACAACATGAAGAGAAATCGCTCTTGTGTACAAAGAAGTCTGAGAGGTTTTTCCTCTCTTGTTATCATGTGGTTTAAGCTTGTAGTTTTAGAATTTTCTAATCTAATTTTCTGTGTATGAATATCTAGACAAGTTTGCTTTTCGTCTATGTTGCTGGTAAATTTAGTGTGCAATTAGGATGTGGAATCTATTCAGCAGCTATGTGAGCATTTTATTTTTGTAAGTTGGGTGGCATAAAGTATTCCCTTTTTCCCTGTGTATTATATGCTTAGTAAACAGTGTCTTGACTTGATCAAATAAGGAATTGATAGGGACTGTAGATACATAGGAATTATTAAGTTAATCTTCTTTTGAAAAGCTCTTATTACTCTGATTTTCAGCTAAATATAATTAACTTTATGGTATTTGGATTTTATACTTGTTTGCCTAGATCTTCACCTAATAATAGTAATTATCCTCAAAACAAGTTGGCGTGATGCTTGTCTTTCACAAAGAAAAACAAAAATCTTGTGGCAAAAATCTTGGAGAGTTGGGGAACTCTCAACTTCCTCATGCTTTTCCTCTGTTCTTAGTTTAGTGCCTTGTTATACTGAAGTTCATCTGACAATCTAGTTTGCATTGACCCACCTGACTATGCTGAATGTGCTCCTCCCCATGGGCTGAGCCAGCTTTGGTGCAATATAAGGCGCAGTTCAAGAGCAGTTCAGTACAGAGGCTGTGGCAATACGACGGACAAGCTGCTTGCCAAGGAAAAGACAGCTAATGCAGCGTTCAGAGTAGCTGGGGAAATAAGACATTCTCAGGTTGTAGAAGGAAAGGATTACTTGAAACTAAATTGTAAGCTACTGTTCGTGTTTCTTGTGACTTGTTTCTTGTGGCTTTTAAGAACATCCTGCTTTTTTTTTTCATACTACGTTTTTCTTGTTAGTCAATAATAATGTTAAACTCTCTACACTAAAGAAAATGTAACAGAAAATCCTACTTTGTGAATAGGGACATAAGTTAGAAATGATCTTGAAGTTTTACTTTGTTTAGTGCTAATGGTAATGACTGCATTGAAAAGCCACCTTGTTGAAGACCGTTACATAAAAGGATCAGAAGAACAGAATGACTATTAAGTTAAAAAGCATTTATATTTTGGGGGAAGAAGAGTTACCTGTTTTTAAACTCTTTCTTGAAATGTCATTTTTTTCCCCCCCTATGAAATATTTTTGCCTCTGAAGTTCTGTAATACTCTTTTATAAGTGTTTTTTTTTTTTTCTGTAAAGCCTCACAACCTATTATTAAGACTGATCGAAATACTTTTCTGGAAATCAACTTTAGATAAAAATGCCTTCTGTGAGGTATCAGTTTAGTAAGAAGTGATATAAGCCTCAGTCTTTGGAGTTCTGTTGTATTTGCCTACCAGACTTCTGGGAAAAAAAAAAAAAAAAAAAAACATGAAGATCATACAGCATGTTAGGAATAATTTCTCCTTTAGTAGAACTACATGGAATTGGTGAGTACAGTTAAAATAGATTGATTTGAATAATTTTTTGTTAGTTCTTGGATTTTTAAATGAAAAGCAGTGCCGCAGTGTTTGTTTCATTGCTTGCTGCTTTACAAAGTAGCCTGATTATGGTGAAATTTCTGCATATGTATTTTCCTTTTTAATGGTATTGAGATCTGAGGAATTCCATTTTATTAAATGAACTTTAGTATAGAAAGTTGCGTTTTTAGTTACCAGCTATGTAAAAATTGCATATAAAACTTCCGTTCCTTTGCATTTGTTCAGTAAAAGTAAACATGTAAATGTTAAACATTACTTTTTTTTAATTGCCTATTTAGCTTGGCAGTGAAGGCAAGAGCAGTCTTCCCATATGAATTGTAATCGGAGATCATGGTGATATTTAAAACTAAATACTTTATCTTTAAAACAAAACAAAAAGCCAACACCCTGATTTGAGCAGTGGGATTAGACTAGATGATCTCCAGAGGTTCCTACCAACATCAACTATTACATAATTCTGTGATAGTAAAATCTAATGAAATTAAATTTAAGGTAATATTGATAGCTTGTGCATAATATTGAGTAGAAAAAACTGCATGTTTATACTGCTGTGTGTTATGTAATAATATTTAGAGAGAGTTGCAGCAGTTTGTGTTGCTTAAGGAGCTCAGTATTAGAGTATTTCATTAGCATATAATTTCTGCTCTACTCAGTGTCTATATAGACATTCAGCTTTTTTCTTGACAGTAAAATGAGCAAGTTCTTGTGTCATCCTCAGCAGCATCTGTTTTGTTTTAACCCTTGGCATGCTAACTCCAAATCTCTTTGTAATTTTGGCTTGCACAGCATTTATACTAATCTGCTTTGCTTCGTGGATTAGCTGTGCCATATGGAAAAAGATGAGATACTTAAAATCTGTGAAATTATGTAGTTCAAAATTAAATACAAACACAGCAAAAAAATGCAGCGAAATCTTCCTAAATCAACCTAATATACTATGGAGCAATTCTGTTACTGAATCCACTTTTGTCACTGGAAAGCTACAAAATTATTTGTACACGGTAGCTTAGTTCTTGAGATTCTCAACTCTTTAAATACAATCTGACAAAAGAAAAACAGAACAGTTTTGAAAGTCTTTTTAAAGTTCAGCTTTGCTTAATTTCAAGTAGTAGTTACTTGTGTTACTTTAAGCAGATAAATCTATTTTGGGTTTAACACTCAGAGAAAATTAATAAATATTTAGGATAGTGTTTTTAAGAAACACTGCACAAGACTTGCCTGTGCTTGCATATCTGTGAAGTTTACCTTGATACTCTACTGAAATAGAATATTTTGGTTTGGTAAGATCTTAATTTTGAGGCTTCTTGATAAGAAGAACTCTTGATAAGAGTTGCAGTGCAGATTTCCCAGAATAGACTTTAAATAGTAGCTTTTAAATAGCTTTTTCTGATTCCATAATTATTTCTCTTTGTTTTGAGTCAGTTGAAGAGAGCGCAGTAAGATGAGAGGGGGATGCTGGAAGCATCAGTTCAGATATCAGTTGAAGAACTTGATCGCAGTGGCTTTTGTAGTGCTTGTATTAAAGTTTCTGCTTGTAAATATTAATAGTTTATCAGCAGTTGCAGGAATGGGCAACTTAGCGCAGTGTTGCATCTTGATATGGTGAAACACTGATTGAATGCAGAGAAAAAGCATCATTACAATTATAAACTATTGTATCCTTTGTATTGTTCGAGGACTATGTGTGATTATAATTAAGCATGTACTCTTACTGGACTAGAACCTTGTCCAAGCAGATACTAAAGCTTTATGCTACTTTTTTTTTTTTTTTTTCTATTCTCCAGGCACATACAGGACCCAGCAAGCCAGCGGTTGACATGGAACAAACCTCCCAAGAGCGTCCTTGTTATTAAAAAGATACGTGATGCTAGCCTGCTGCAGCCTTTTAAAGAGCTCTGTGTGTATCTTACTGAGGTAAAATTAGACCACATCAGTAAAATATTAGTGATATGTTTCAGATTAATGGGAGTTGTGGGGAAAATCAAATATTTTCATCATGCTAAGAGGTTATTAGTAACCTTATCTTGCCTCTCTTAAGGCGAATAACATGATAGTGTATGTAGAAAAAAAAGTTTTGGAAGACCCAGCCATAGCTAATGACGATAATTTTGGACCAGTGAAGAAGAAATTTTGCACCTTCAGAGAAGGTATGGGAATGGTTTCTTGAAAGAAAAAACGAGACTTAGAGATTGTTTGTGTTAGCATTCCGAAACTTTATCTATTTATTTATTTTAAGATTATGATGATATCTCCAATCAGATCGATTTTATCATCTGCCTGGGAGGAGATGGGACCTTACTTTATGCTTCTTCACTTTTTCAGGTTAGTCTTCGTAGTAAATAGATTTAAAGCCTGCTTTTCCATTTTGGAGTATTCAAAGATTGTTTTTTTCTGTTCTTATAGAGAACTGCATGTTTTCTCTGTTCATTCTGTTTTTATCAAGTTTACCCTTTACCCCTTCCCTCCTGAGAATAACATACATGCCTCATAACCATATCACTCTTTTTATTGTGCACAGTTGAAACTACATCAATAGTCAAAATACTGCATTTATTCAGTAGTTTTTAAATTCTTTTCTTTATTGATAGGGTAGTGTACCTCCAGTTATGGCTTTTCATCTGGGATCCCTTGGATTTCTTACTCCATTTAATTTTGAGAATTTTCAATCCCAAGTCACTCAGGTTATAGAAGGTAAATTTAAGGGGACAGGGTGTGTTTTTTCTTTTTATTAAGTTTTTCTGCAGATTTTTCTAAGACTGGTTGATTTTTTTATGTTGACTCACTTAAGGTTTTCCATAAAACTGGGTCACAAAAAAATTTATGTTAAGCTTAAAAAAAAAAAAAAAAAAGGGAATTGTATTGATCTGCTGAGTGCTTCCAGCCATACTGTGGCTAAGAGTGTGCTTTTCCTATGTAAAAGAAAAAAGTAAAAGCAAATGCAAATCTCGTATATTAAATGATAGTTAAATAAGTAGTTGTAAAGAAACTTGTATTTCATATTTCACATAAAAGTTATTTTCTTCTAAACAGAATTCATAAAAGACTTTGTTCCTTCAATACAACGTTATTTGGGTTGTACTCAAAATAATGATTTCTGAAAGTGTGTAGGATTTTCATGTTTCTAGTGTTGTCTTTTAATGGATTTTTGTAATGCAGTATTTTTTTTAAACTTGTTGCAGTGGAGGTTACCTAACGTTTCAGGTTTTTCTAAACTTTATCATATTCTTATAAAACTTAACATTTCTTTTTACATGATAGGGAAAGAAAAGAAAGACTAGCTTAAATTTGACTTTGTTTTTGCTCATTACTATTAAAAATTGATTTGACCTTAACAAAATGTAGACAATTCCTTTTGAATGAAATTAAAAATGTTGAAAGCGTGAGGGCAGATGGCATTTTGCTCAGATTGCAAGTAATTACAGAGTTTAATTTACCATTTTAGCACAGAATTTTTGCTCATTTTCTCCTGTATTTTGCTTCTAGGCAATGCAGCACTTGTTTTACGAAGCAGACTGAAAGTGAGAGTAGTAAAAGAGAACAGAGAGAAGACAACAATACAGAACGGTATAGAAGAAAATGGAGTAGTGTCTACAAACCTAGAGAAAGAAGTGGGCAAACAAATTATGCAATATCAGGTCAGCGGGCAAAATAAGTAAAGAAACAAATGGAAAAACTAATAAGCAATTTGAAAATTGTTTTTATTTATCAGTTTCCCCATATCATTAGTTGACTTTACCCAGTAAAGTGTAGCAGATCTGTGTGAGTATAATTTACAATATCTGCGCTGAATAATGAGGGAGTGGTGTTTCTCATTACTTGCTGCAATCGTAAGTGCTAATATTTTACCATCCTGTACTAATATTTTCCTTTAAACTTTAAAACAGGCTCTCCCAAAGATTTATAAAAGTGAAAATCCCTGCGCACTGTTGACCAACTTTTGGAAATAAATCATAATTCTTAGCATAAAAAAAAAAAAGCTCAAAACCTTCAGCTGGCACTTGATAATACACAACTGTAACTGAAAAGTTGCAAAGATCTGAAAAGCATGTTTTTGCTTGTCGTTTGTTACATTGCCAAGACAGCAATAGTAGAGTAGTGATATTTGATATCATTGTAGGTCCTAAATGAAGTTGTAGTAGATCGTGGTCCTTCTTCATACCTTTCCAATGTAGATGTCTTTCTAGATGGACACCTTATAACCACAGTGCAAGGGGATGGTAAGTCTGCTCCTTGAGTCACATTGCTTATCAGCTCTTGTGTAGACTGCCATTTTAGCAGAGGCTGGTTTCTCTTGTGGAAACAATATCCCCAGCTTCAGTTCCTGAGTTGCAGAAAAAGGTGCAAAGGAGAGATAAGGTTTTGCCTTGGTAACTTACAGAATTCACAATGGCATCAATGCCTTAAAGAATATTGCAGCTTTTGTTGTTTATATAAGATTGTGAAGACAAGTGATGGCTCTTCAAATATATTAGGATAAAGGACAAAAGCAGTTCAGAAAATAGTTTGCCTGGTTATCACTGATTTGCTGAAGGGCCAAGATCTATTAAAGCTGAGTTCTCTAAGGAGCTGAAGTTCTTAAACTGCAGTTTTTATCTCTTACCGACACACGAATGCCACTGTTACAAAGATATGTAACCTGAGAGCTAGAAATCTGTGCAATTTCCACAAGGCTGTACAACAAACATGCTGTGCAACAACTAGAAGAGAATTTGTGGCTTTTTATATATTAGACTACAGCTCTTGTGTGAAGTCCAAGTTGATACATTCTTTGCTTCATGTTTGCAACAGTCCTATTTCTTAGACTTCTAAAACTAGTGTTGGTTCTAGCGTTAATGTAAGGAAAACTTTTGCTCTTTTCACAGGAGTCATTGTCTCCACACCGACTGGTAGCACCGCGTATGCCGCTGCGGCAGGAGCTTCTATGATTCATCCCAATGTTCCTGCAATAATGATCACTCCAATCTGCCCTCACTCACTGTCTTTCAGACCCATTGTTGTTCCTGCTGGAGTAGAGCTCAAGGTTAGCTTATTCTATGTTATTTTTCTTTGCAAGCTAAAAGCTGCTGTAAGTGACCCAAAAGAAGCGGTTAGGAATTGCTGTGTATTGAGTTTCCTGCAATTCTTTTATTTGTGGGAGGGCTTGATCAAATCTGTTTGGAGAATACATCTTTGTGTAGAATAATAACCCACTATGACTAAACTTTTGTACAGTTTTTTGCTGGACTGTAGTTGTGCAGACTTCCTCAAAAAATGTATAATGTATTTGTGTTCTGATGAATAGAATTTTACATCATTTCTGCTAAAGTGCATGTATCTCGGTGAAGTTCAAGGGAATGAAAAATTTGCCATAGCTAAAACTACTGCAGTTTTTAAGTGTGTTAGCAGAGGTGTCTGCAGTTCACTGCTTATTTTTGTTGCAGTAGACGTAATCTTGCAGAAAATGTTGGCATGCAAAACCTGAATATAAAATAGATTTGTTTTTGTACTGTTTTAGTTAATGCATCTGTTTAAGGAGGAATCCACCCCCTTCTGCTTCTAAAATAGTTTGGAGACTTGTAACGGTTAAGTTGGAGAAGAGATAATATCATTAGAAGGGTTTTCCTTGGCATTAAGAAATGCCTGCTGTGTTGTTGTTCTTGTTTTACTACATGAATGGGATGTTTGTTTATTCATGTCACAGCTGTCCACCCAGTTATCTATGTGGCAGTGGGTGTTAGTAGCCAATGACAGTCATTTGTCCTTTCTCTGGCATAAGAACTTATGTTAAGTATGAGCAATTAACTTACAACTTCCTGAATCTGATGGTTTTAAAGCTAAAAGCCTATTGCTCTTGATAAATTTTATATTTTTTTTGGAAGAGATACTAAATCAATTCGTGAAACTGACTTGCTCCTGCATCGTCTGTAACTGGAAGATCTTTCTGTTTAATGACCTTGCTGGATTTATCGAGTTTATTTCATATAGAAGAACATAATACCAAACCTGAAATTAATGTTTAGAACTTGTTTAGTATGTTCCTGCAGAGCTATTACTGACAGATGCCAAATTTCAATGGAACTGTAAAATTGGAAAGAATAAATTCTGTACTCAAAGGCAGGATGGAAAAAGTTTTTTTCTTGCTCTTGAAAAACAAAAGTACAATAGTCTTGCAAGACAAATTTTGTTCTTTTCTCTCTTTCAGATTATGCTTTCCCCAGATGCCAGGAATACAGCATGGGTTTCATTTGATGGAAGGAAGAGACAAGAAATATGCCACGGAGACAGGTCAGGTCTTTTTTAAGCTGTAGTATCTCTTCTAAATATAGAAAATAGCCATTTGTGCATTTCTCTCATTCTGCTTAGACTATCAAAAGGGCAATGAAGAAATAAGCTTTTGTAAACCCTAATACTGCTTAGCTGGAAAGAAAGGGACATGTCTTTAGAAATTTCTGTAAATTTTAATTAGAGATAAATCTTGGAGATCTAAGAAGAGTTAAACCAACAGGATCTAGCTATATTCAGTGCCTCTCTAAATAATGTTACATGCTTAAACCAAGTTTAACTTAATTGCAAGTTAAAACTTGCAGTTTCAAACCCAAGATGATGACTTAAATTTTCCTTTGTCCCATTGTTGAGGTTGTGAAGACCAACAAGAGAATGCAGAACTTCACAGAGTGGGTTCAAGATTTCCCTGTGAGAGAGAGAAGAAGGGAAAAAAAAAAAGCTTCTCTACAGTGCTTCTATTAGCAATTTGAAGCCCTGTGTTTGTTCACTCCGTTTAGATGTGCCTGCATTCTTGGTTGTTACCTGATTATGGAAACTTATTTTGCCCAAATGGCTGAACATGGTAGTAGCCTAGCTAGTGTCTTGAAGATTAACAGCAAACAATGTATATACCCAGGGTCACTTCTGAGAGACTTTATTGCCAATTGTTGCCCGTGACTGACCTGGTGTCTTCCTGTGTTCTTGCAGTATTAGCATCACTACCTCTTGCTATCCCCTTCCTTCGATCTGTTTCCGAGATCCTGTGAGCGACTGGTTTGAAAGTTTGGCTGAGTGTTTACACTGGAATGTTCGGAAGAAGCAAAATAACTTTACTGTTGAAGAAGAAGAATTTTAAGTGTCTGCATCTAAAAAGACTCATGGGAATGGAAAGCGGCAGTATCCCTTCTGTTAAAATATCTGAGTTTTAAGTGTTTGGCTAACACGGATGGAGACCAAGACTAACGTATACAGTGATGTACCTCATAGTAGTCTGATCTGTTGATGGCCTGAAGTCATTGTGCTATTTCCTGTCTACCAGGAAAAGGAGGAAATTAGGTTCTGATTGTTGTGATCCAGATAAAATTTCCTTTAAATTAGAAATTTCAAAATGGATCATTTCTGATGGTATTGACAAGCAAGTCTGTAGGTTTGATTGTAACCAATAACTTGCCAATAACATGGCAGACTGCATGCAGAAGCAAAATAGAATAGTGGCATTAAAATATTTAATTTGGTATACTTATTATTCCATTTGTTAAGATTTTTTTCTGGATATAAAATCGTAAGGATTTTTATTTTAAAAGAACCTTTTGCTAACTAAATATATCTTGCTCAGAATGCCTCCCTATCAAGGCAATATTTACAATACTTTCTCTGTAATCGCAAACATGACAAACTGTGAAGGAATATGCAGGAATATGTTTTCTCTGAATAGATGGGACTAGTTTTGAAAAACAGGGAAGAAAAATCTCTTGTGCACATTTGATTGATGACAGCTGAGGGTCAAACACTGTTCACTGTATAAATATCCACAAATAGCATGGGCAAGTGTTAGCGTGGGCTCACTTGGGGTTACAGGGATTTGCATTTTGGTAGCTGAGCTAATTTGTAGCTCTGCAGTTTCTGTTGGTGAATTATCGATGTGTTTGATTTTGTACTGCTTTATTGTCGGGAACGAATGGTAGTATTGGAGACTACAGAGTTAAAATGTCACCAGGGGCTCGCGAAGAGCTTGGGCTTGAATTAGTTACCACTGTATTGTCTAGTTCCACTGTCTTGAAGAAAAACTATATTCTAAACTATCCGGAATGCCTTCAACATTCACAGGTATCGTCTTGCAACGTTGGGTGCTTAGTCCTGCAGGAGGGGATACTGCATCGGTGGGCTGATCAGTCGAGAATACACATTCCCAGTACAGTAGCAATGGTGCCTTCAGCACACACAACATATTCTGAGTCTCGTATGTACTTTTTTAAGATGCTTTCAAATGTTTCTAACTTCTCAATGTACATATTTTATTGTACATGCTTTTATTAAAAAAACAGTTTGGAAAAAGGGCTTGTACTGTATGTTAACTGAAAAAATGTAAAGCCCAAGTATATTGTTTACATTTATGTTCTTTGTGGTGCAGTCTCATGATGATACTATCCAAACTGTAGCGTTTTCAAAGTGTTGCTGTGTTGGCCATTAAAGGAGTGGATATTATCCGTTATATATGTGGCCCACACTGTAATATTGAGGAGGAATTAATTTCTTGCTGATGAAGGTGGGAATTCTTTACAAGGGGTTTGAGAAGCTCTGTTGAACTCTTCATGCTTGTCTTATGTTCTCCGTGTGGTCCAAGGCAGTAAAGGGAAATACGGTAATGATTGAACTCTGAATAACCTACTCTCCTTGATGGTTTATGAATGTCTCTTCCTTTTTGGATGCTGCCCTAGTCTGTCTAATTTTAGTAAATCAAGAGGAGAGCACTTTTCCATAAAGCAGAAGCAAGCTCTCAGTTAGGGATACAAATCACAATGAAATTGTGTTGTTAAAACTAATGCTCAGTTTGTAAATTTTGTAAAATAGAATATTGGTCTAATTTAGTCTAAACAGACAAATTTTATGATATCTTGGAAATTTTCAGATAGCTTTTGGTATATATCTTTCAGTTTGCAGTAATCTATAAACTGCTTTGAAGTTGCTTACGGGTTTTTTAGATGGAATATTCAGTTATTAAATAGCTGTTTACTTTTTGAGCTATAGAAGCATCAAACTTTATGCTTTAAAACCATTCATTTTCTTATTTAGACATGCAATAATTGAGACAAAGAACAGGGTACAGTGGTTGTATAAATGCATTAAGCAAAAAGTAAGCAGAATGCTAAGCACGTTAGGGAGTGGAAATCATTTTGAGGTGAGATGAAATGATTAATGAGCCTTACTTAGTGTTTTTTAAAGATAAAACTATTCAGCACTTTTTATTTATACTTTTTCATAATAGTAAATCTCATGGAGTAAATTATGAACTTTAATTTTCAGTATATAGTTCATGAAATCTGTAAACAAAACTTATTTTACTACTTTCTCTAGTTTAGATTTACTGGGGTGTCTTTAAATTTATCATCTATTGCAATTGCATTATGGGCTTTGCAGCTTCCGCAGTTTTGCTTGTACTGCTCTTCCTGCTCGATGACAATCTCGTCTTGGGATCGCTGCGCAGGCAAGTAGAGAGGTACAGCCACTGGCTGGGGGACGGGGAAAACTCATATGGATGGATTTACTTCATGAAAGACACTTGGGTTTTAATATTCCTAGCTGCTTTTTACCAAAACACAATCCAAATAAATTTGTAATCTATTAACAAATAATCTGACTGTCCAAAGTCCCTTTTCAAGGCCTTTACTCCTCAAACCAGCAATTCACGAGCATGACAGTGAGGTTTGATTGGCATTGAGATTTTGCATATTTGACTGTTTAAAGTGTGCGTGTGGTGGGAGGTACAGGGGGGAGAGCAACATGTTGAAACCTAGAGTTGAATCAGAAAAAGGTCTTAACGCAGACTTGAGTACATTTTGCAACAACAGAAAAGAAAACTCATTTTGCTTACTCCATTACAGGAACTCCTGTAAGTTGAACTAGTGAAGTAGCTTTTTGCTGGTTGTGAGCAGTATTTCTAATATAAGGGTTTGTTCACGTTACCATTTCTACAAATGCTTTCCAATCTCAACAGAGCCAAAAGGGAGGCTCGAAAATGAATATGTTTAGAAGGAAATCTGATTTTTTTTAAAGAAAAATCTTGTTGCATATTGTAAATGTTCTGAAAACTTGTTTTAAAGATTGTTGAAAACAAATATTTTTCAATCCTTTCAATAAATACTTTTTTTAAAGTTGCATATGTGCAGCAGCAGCTTTTTGAATGTTGGAAATATAAAATTAGGTTTGCTTACGATTGCTTACTTGTAAGCCAAAAATGCAGTTTGGGTATTTTATATTGTCTTATGGACGGCAGCTTCTCTTTTCCAGAAGTGTGTGAAAGTTTTTCTAAACGTGTTTATCAGATACCAGTATTTTATCACAAGCTCCAAAGTAAAAGGTTTTGGATTTGCTGTGCAAGTTGAAACAAATTTAAAGCAGCCAGAAGAGGAAGATATAACTTGGCCTTTGGCCTATATGAAACTTGCCGGAGGATGTCAGCGCCAACAGTGGGATTTATCTCGATTGTTCACAGAGTAATGATGCGACAGCAGGGATTTCAGTTGTCTCGGTAAGAAAAAAACCCCTCTGCTGTTGGATGTGAAGCTCAGTATTGATTTTGCTTGCTGCTGCTCTTCCCTGGATTACTACATCAAATTTAATCTTTGTGCAGTAATCCCACCTCTTGATGACAGTCTCCTCCTTGTGCAACAAGAAGATTTAGTGCATTGTTAATAAAAGGAGGGGTGGAGAAGCACCTATTATTTGCAGTGGTATTAAAAGTTGTTTTGTAATAGACATGACTGTGTAGTGCTTTTTAAGACAATTTGAACTGGCCGTACCAATTAAGGGTTTGGTACTGTGGAGCAGAGGATTACAAGGCCTAGAAACTCCTTGCCAAATTATCTTCCATTTCCTTTCTGGGGTGTTAAAATGCTTGTTTTTTGTAACTATTCTGGAATGCAAAGTAGTATCAATTGTGGAGGTGAGGAGCAGTTTGGTCTTGTGTGGTTCTCAAACAATTCTTATTAATTAAGCATGGACAAATCAGTTTGACCTGCGTATGCACTAGCAAGTGCTATGTTGGTTATGCAGAGCCTCCTTTATTTATTTAGTTTTCTACTATGGGGATGGTGTGGTTTGTTCCCATTGCTTTCCTTTTTTGATTGGTGAGAGTTAATTAATAATGTGATGAATAACTGCTTTTTGTTACACAGCCAGAATAATCTGCCTTATATTAGAAAATATGAAGTTGGTTGCCCCAGTCAGGTGCTGTAATGATTATCTATATTCAGGATCAGATTAGCTGGCTAAAAAGTGCTGCAATTTATGCTGTGCTGTCTGACCATGGGCACTTAACCTCTTCCTCCCTCCAATGTATGTAAAATCAATTCACTTCAGGTTGGGGAAGACTGTCGCAAGAAATATTTTTATAGAACTTTTGAATTTCTCCCTGTAAAAGTATTTTAATTTACAATAAATCAACTGTTTTGCATAGCGCCCATAATTTAAAGATGTAGATGAAGGGAAATGTGGTAGCATTTATCATAGCACATGTTAATTGTAGTTCCAGCCTCTTCCACACTCTGTTTATTCCCACCTAAGTGACACTGTTGATGTAAGAAATAATCATCCGTGTCCCAACAGTTCATACTTTATTAAAAAAAAAAATACACAGCCAGTAAAAATGCTTCCAGCTAGTAAAATATGAAACTTTTAATTTAAAAGGTTTATTCTAAGAATCACCACTGGACATGAAATGGCACATTGGTTAGATCCAGAGTCAGGGCATAAGATTAAATTGGGCAGATTTAATGTATAGTTGGGATTAAAAAGAAAATAAATAAATATTTGGAAAAAAGCCCTAGGCACTCTGTGAGGGTGGAGATTGGAGAATCCAAACAACGTAGAGGCTTATGAAAATCATTTAACTGCTGTGTAGCAAGAGAAAACTTGTGTCGTGCTCTAGTAACCTCTGTTCAGCAGCACAGGGCAATGAGGGCAGGGCAATCTACTTCAAGGGTCAGTGAAAAAAATGGGACTGCTGTGCAAATTGTCTTCATTATGCTGGCGTATTGATTAAACCAGCATTTATGTTATTCTCCACTCATAGAGGTTGTGAATCTCTTGCAGCTGCAAAACATTATTAAGGAAAAGAGTGAGAGGATTAGTGTTAAGTTCTAGAGTGTACTTTGCCTTTTAGCTAGGTTACTAGCTACGCTGCTATAGTTTCCAAGCACAATATTAAACCAAGAAATGTGTAGATGTTAAACGATGATTTTGTAGGATCAAAAAGTTAAGTAGTTTTGCCCTTTTGGGATAGCTTTTCCAAGCAATTTCTCCCATCTCAGCAAACTGACCCACTACTTCATATTCTGAATGCAAACGCATGATCACAACTTTCCCGGTGATGACTTCACTCTGAGAGCTGCAGACTGAACACATGGGGAATGCTCAGGAGTCAATCCTTCCATAGGAAGAAAACACTGTGGGAAGAAAGGAAGAACATCACAGTCAACACCAATGCCTAGGACTTATGTCCCTAATGTAGCAGGAGGCTTGGGTAGCTTAAGAGCAGTGGCGCTCTGTGACCCTTTATTCTGTCAAATACCAGTATTTCTTATCTTTTTAAACTACTTACTTCTTTCTCTCAGCCCTTGTCCAAAGCTGCGGTAGACATGAATCAATGCCCAAAGCAAAACGCATTTTATTGCAACAGAAATGCAGGTGCCAGTAATGACAGCAGCTTCCAGAGTGTAAGAATTTCCTTTGCCCCACTCTGTTATCACCTGCAGGAAAATGGAGACATAAAACAGTCAGCATCTAGTGCCACAAAACCATGATGCTGTAAAATGAGGATCAATCATTAAATTGCAAAAGAAGTCAATAGATAATCTGGCAAAAGCGAACCTGGACCCTTTTAAACTGTCTTGTTTTCCTCGTTGCAGAACTAATCTAATTTCTGGCTAAGTGTTTTATTCCCTCTGATCCTAACATGATTAAAGTCATATGAGAGCAGTATTATACCCAACTGAAATAAACCCAGCTATGCTGGTGATAAGGAAACTAGACTTCATCTTACGTGTCAGTCTCTCTCTCCTGCAGATTACTGAGAAGAAGGAGAGGCATTTTTGAAGAGCTGGGTATCTTGTGCTGGATAATTTTGCTGCATCTTTCCCTAATCATTCTGGACAGTTTGCCAGTTGCAGATATTTTCACAGCTTCTCCCTGCAACTAATCAGCTCAAGCAATCTGGAATGGTCCCTGGCTGGAGAGTTGACCTTGAACAGGTAGATGTAACTGCCGCAATGAGGGGGAGTCTGATAAATGAGGTATCGTGCTTTGGGTCTCAGGGACCCCGTGATGCAGTGAAGGCCTCCAGTCCTGCCCCTGAATACCAAGCAAGCGAGTTGCATACCATGTAAAGCAGGTAGATGAGAAAAACAACTTCAGGTACATTCTGGCTTAGAAAAATCCACACCAGAGGTTTCAGTTCTTTTAGAATCTGTAAAATAAGATGGGATATATGTGGCTTTATAACTTTGATATGTGTTCTGTAAAGGCTACACATTTATCCAATAGCACTTAAAGGGTTGGTCTAGCTCAGTTTCCAGGCCTAGTCATAACTTTGCTTTCTATTTGCCTTCTCCACTCTCCTCCAGCCTTTCGTGCTCTTTGGCAGGAAATACGATCTCTCTTTTCCACTAACCCAGGACGGTGGTCAGTGAAAATCAAAACTGGTGATTTTATGGGCACAACAGATAGATAAGTGGTTTGTACCATGTGGGCTCTTGAGCCTTGCCCTGTTATGTTTCTAGTATGCTATATACTTGCCAGCTAAATTAAATAAGCTCTTGACTCTTCTGAGGACCACTGCAATTTTTTCCAGCATTCTTTAACTATAGTTCTTGGCATATACTCTTATTTCTTTCTAACAATTTAATATTTTCATAGGTTACAGCGCATTGTCACTTTTTTCCTCCAGTTTTCTCTCTCTTGGAGAAAAGTAAAATCTCAGAACTAAAAATGTGAGAGAAGGCAGAGGACTTAACTTTCAGAATAACTGTCATGCTTAACCTTGAGACTCAAAAAGCAAGTCATTTCTTCTTCCTCGTGGCTGGGAAAATCCCTAGAGCTGATGGAGCCGGTAGCAGCTTCCAGCAATCCTTAGCCCGAAGGGCAAGTCTGAACAAACTAAAGCAAAACTGTTGCGTCACTGTGAGCAAAGTGGCCCAGTGACTGGGCCAACTGTTGAGATAAGATTTGATGCATCTGATCAAACCCTCAAGATCAATATCGATCCTTCTGCGATGAATAGAAGCATTAATGGAAGGGATGATGTCTGTTCTCTGGTGCTGGCTCCATTTTCTGTGGCATTGCATGGTGCTTCTCTCAGGTTAAGAGCAAAAGAGGAAACAAATAGACTAAGGCTGAGAAAGAACAGAGTGTGGGTAGGCAGGAAAATGAGTAGAAAGAGGCAACTGGAGACTAACAAGATAAATAGGAGAAGATAGTATTATGGAGCGTAAATTTAATAATGGAGATGATAGGAAAAAGAAATCCACCAAAGGAAGTGGGAGACCATGGACAGAAATTAAAAAACAAAACAAATAAAAAAACGGCAAGCAATCCCCTTGTGAAATGGCATTCAGCATCAATTCAGAAATAAGCAACCCTGAAGTTTTGTTTTCAAGTACTGCAGTTTCCATAAAAGACTGCCTATGAGGTGCTTCCAAGTTTGTCCTTCTATTACGCTTATATTTTGTGGTATATGATGTATGTCTCTGTATTTTTCTTACACAGCAGCCCAAGGAGGTGCTGTTTAGGAAAGTACCAAATGAAAGACCATGTGACATGTTACTCTACAGATACATCATCTGCAAAAAAAGGATTGTGAAAAGCTTGTCTCAACAGGGTAAGGAAAAGGAGTTTCTACACAGACCCTTCTGTCAAACCCTCTCTAGCCTCAGAATCATTTTTTTTCCTTCAACACAAAGCTGCCAGTCCCTGACCAAATATACTTGACGTTTAAGGCCCAGCTGCCCTGCGGTCCTGCAGCGAGTGCCTCCAGCACAAGCAGTTTCCCTTCATTCATTTTACATTGTTATTTCTCAGTTAGACAAGGAACTGAGAACTTTTTCTTCTAAAGAAGGCAGCAGTGTGCCTGCCTTCCTTCCATACCTGATAAAGTTTAACTGAAAGCTCCTGGAATTTATAAAGATATGTGAGGAGCTCCGAGTGGGAATCCAAGCTGTAAGAATCTCCTTTTTTTTTTTTTTTTTTTCTAAGGAAATCAAACAGAACTCTTACTGGTATCCAGGAAATGTCTAGCTCATAATAGAAAACTATTTCAGCTGCTCGGAATTCATTTGAATGACTAAAGCAAACAACTAAGAAACCCAGAGGAAAAAGAAATCCTTCCTTCTGGTATCATGCTGATAGATCTGATCAACTTTGTGCCTGATTCTACAACCCTTCCTGAGGCAGAGCCCTCGGATTTCAAAGGAAGTTCTTTCTGACTGATATAAAAATCTACACAAGTTCACAAATCCTTATGTTAACCTAAAAATTGCCACTTACCTTGGTGACAAAGGACCACTCATCGTTTTGGTGTGGTTTCCTAAGGAAATAAGGCCTGTGCAGTCTCACTCTGTCTGTCTATCCATCTTCATAATAATTTGCAGGACTGTTGCCAGTTTCACCTAACCTTGTCAGAGAGGTAGAGATCTTGAAGATACTGTGATCCTATAAGTTTCATGAAAGTAGGTGGTCAGGTAGAGGATGCAGAATATAATAATGTCCCTCAGAAAGGAATAATGATAGTGTGAGGATTGTCTCATCCTGTATGCTCAGGGGAGAGGCTCGGATCTGTAAGAAACCTGACTTCATTAGTGTTGCTGCTCTTGGTTTCTATTGGGATCCATTTGGGCTCCCTCCCACTTGGCAGTGTGTATAGGACAGGACGGCTGCGGCTGCCCAGCCTGTGACCATCGTTCAGGATGAGACTGTGGTCCTGGAAGGTGACTCCCCTCGCAAGTGTCACTGTCAGCTTAACACTTACTGCGATGATGCTAACGGTGGCTTTCAGGCATGCCCAGAGGACTCCTGTTGCCGAGAGGATGGTGTGGAGGAGGGTGGCCTCACGCAGGCTTGTCAGCAGAACACACAAGCAGAGCTAAAAGAGAAAAGACCAAGATTTGATAAAATTATTAGTTTTAAACCATATAGCTGACTGAAAATAACTGACATAATCCCAGCAGCAGAGACTTGGGCAGATCTTAAGATATTTTTTTTCTCTCAAAAACTTGACGGATACCATTCCCTTTACGCCATACTGGCAACACCAGAAGAAAGGGTAAGGCAGCAAGATGTACTCCAGGCGAACTATAAAACAGTACAGGAGCAGAGTAAGAACGCATGACGCTGTACAGAAGCACAGACTCTTTCTAAACAGGCCTTGGGTTCCCTTCACTTATCTGTAACTTCACGTTATCTCACCCTTATTATTGTGCTGGGTCAGGCAATGATCTTCCTCTCCTCTCCCACCCCAGGAACAGTTGCCCTGTTGCAGGACAACTATCATAGCTGAAAATGTCCGTAATCTTATTTCTCCAAAATAGGAATCTCTTTTTCGTTATTTTGGCACAACAATGAGGAAATGTTACACTGATCCACTTTTCCTGTTCTTTAGCCATACTTCCCTAGAGTAAATACCTTGAGAGATGAGAATTATTAGGCTAACCTTAACTAAAAGGTAAGACAGGATCGCTCTGGGAAGATAATAGTTGAGCTCAGCTGATCCAATTCTAACTCCTGCTTAATAGAAGGGGGAAAAAAAAGGGAATCTGGGGAGAGAGTTCTGTACCTGTGCCTGAAGATCAAAGGTCAACATGGAAAAGCAGAGGTTCAGCATGAAGTACTGGGACTGCAGGCTCTCCAGAGCGCCGCCCACGCGGAAGGCCATCATGCTCTCACTCTGCATGAGGATGATGGCACAGATCACATCGAAGGAGCCAACCAGCAGGATCAGAACGAAGCGGGCCTGATGGCAAGGACAAATATGGAAGTGACTGGCACACTGAAACAGGGAGAGGCTTTAAAGCCCTTATAACTGGAAATAATAAGGGAATACGGATATCCAAGCGACCTGATTTCTGCCTACGGAGATCTGAGGTAAGCAATCTAACCTGGTAGTTTGCCATATTGTTAATTGGTGAAGATCTGTTCGTGATTCTGTTCATTTAATGTAACCACTTGATAACAACCGTAAATTCATACTGTTTATTTTTGCTGGTAATCTTATTCTCACACAGCAATTCTGCTCAGGAAGTGGAGGTAGTTATAGTAATCCAAGTTACTTTTTTAGGAGTCAAAAACATCCCTAATCTTCTGTATCAGGTCTTACTTTGATTTTATATATTTAATATGTAAACTGAAGGTTAGGTATATATACCTTAAAATAATTTGCAGCCCTTTGATGCCAGATGCCTGACCCCATGTATCCCATTCGCTGCAGATAAGTGTGTTTAAATGTACAACTGATATGCACCCTGACTGGACAAATTGTGCTCTGCTTTGATCTTGCTGGCTTGGTGGTAATCCCTTCTATCCAAGAACAACTTCTAGATGAACAGGAACCTCCTTGTCACCTTTGGGAAAGCTGTGTGACCGTAAAAGGGAAGGACTTCTGAGAAGCACAGCAAGAGGAAGTTAAACTGCAAAAACCCTCTTAATGCACAGGGTACAGCTCTTGTTTTACATTTTACTGTTGAGAAACACAAACACGAGTGTGGAGCGACACCTCCTCCTCTAGTACATGATACCTTTTTGTTTCCATGCAGCAGGTATCACAACTCTCTTAAAAATCACAACATTGAATTTATGAGCATTATATCAGGAAAACGAGACCCTAATGTGACTGATTCCTCATATAGCTCAAAAGATTGCAGTTCAGTTCCTAGGTCAGATTTATGACTTTAAGCTAGTCACTTTATAGACTGAAATCTGAGGCAGAGTTGTTAAGTAAAGGTGTTATCTCCTGTGGCAGTCCCTTGTGAACAAAATTTTATGATATTAATGATACTTTCAGGTAATACTATAAAGAAACACTTAAAATTGCTCAGAGAAACAGATGTACAATCAGAGAAGTGTCAATTCCTGTGACTTGGCAGGAGTGATTCTGCCTGTTTTATGTGTCATCAGTGCCCTTATCACAGATTCCTTGCCTTTCTAAGATCTTCAAATCCAAGATTTGGAGGAAAGTAAGGAGACTAACCAGGAGTTTTGGCTTCTGTTCGTCTGAAAGAACTGCAAAGTTGATAATGGACCGAAACATCACCAGCAAGATGGAAAGAACAAAGACGACAAGTTCCTGGCGATTCTCCTGCAGGATTCCTCTAGTCACATAATACACACAGAACACTGGAAAGGAAAAAGAGCTGTCATTTAGTAAGTGAACATAGATTGAATATGGTGTAATTTTTCATGCTGTTCACATATGAACATGTTTTATATGCTACCAAATGTATTATTGATCCTTTTTCTAAAATACTATTGGGAAAAAAGCAAGAGCGGCAAAAGCATCTAGCTTGTAATGCTAAACTAAATGCTAAACTACATGTAATGTGTCAGACGGAGTGAAACAGTAATCTTCAGTTGCTCCTTAGTTTGTCAAAGAATCTATTTGTTTTAAAACATAAAGTGTCTTACCAACTCCAACTAATTGTATAAAAGAAATGGTGAAATTTTCCTCAGTTTGCTGAATGAGGGTCTCTACGGTGAACCCTATTACACTCAGCAGGGACAAGATAGTCACGCAGAAGTAGATCTTGACAGGAAAGGACAGCTCTGAACAAGGCTTTATCTGTAAGGAGAGAAAACATGTTAACTAATGATCTGACACATGTTATTTGCTCTTCTATAAGAAATGCAGTAAGGCAAGTTGGCTAAGCTGTGGGCAAGTGGTTTTAAGTGAACAGTAGAAAGTAATGTTGATGATTATGTGTTCTCTCTTTGAAAACATTACTTTTTTTAACAAAATCTTAAGTGAGGAGCAGAATGAAAGTGGTTTTGGAAAGCAGGTTTCCTTAGCAAAGCGGTTGTGTTGGATGAACAACCACGAGGCCTAAACAGTCACTAGCAGCTGTGTGTAAGTTTATACGGAGAAGATGTGTACGTAGAGAGAACGTGTGTGGCTGTATGGGCAGGAGGGAGCGGCTGCGGCAAAGGCGCGGGCGGGCGGTACTCACGGGCCCGCAGGGGGTGGGGATGAGCTGGCGGTGCCGGGGCTGCAGGTCGGCCCGCGGCGGCTCCGGGTCGCTGCGGGGGACGCGGAGGCTCCCGTCGCCACCGGGCGCCCCTGAGGTACCGGCGGCCGCCGCCATGGGCGGGGGGAGCGCGCAGTGACGTCACGGACATGCGGTGACATCGGGGAGCGTGTGGTGACACCGGAGCTGTCGCGGCGTCCCCGTCCTAGCCGCTCGCTCACCCCGTCCGCGC
>JAWLRI010000257.1:693382-729426 GCA_034781795.1 Crypturellus tataupa | reverse complement strand
TGGTGCAACAGAACTAATATATTGTTTTATAAATCAAAAAGAAAGATTTAATATGGACACTTGAAACTTTATTTCCTATCAACGTTCTTTTAAATATCCCATTTTTCCTTTAAAAAGAAAGATTAGTTGTACTGACTGCTTAATATAATTTCTCACAAAGGGAATCAAGTTGGACTCACAGTGTTTTGGGTCTTTTAGTTTATAATGTTATCATTCTTTTCTGGGACAGGAAGATTTGGAAAATGCTGCAAATTTTTGCATGTAGTCAGACTTGGGCATCAGTCCAGTAAGAGGCTTAACTTAAATGGTATTCCCCTGACTTCAGTGCATTTTAAGAGATGTTACTGGACATGAGAGCCTGAGAACTGGAGTTTAGATACACTAACATTGTAAACTTTGAAAAAGGCTGTTTCTGTGAAGGAAGACAGAGCTATTTTCTCTTTAGGCCTGATTTCCTGATCCTGGAGGAGAACAGTTCTAGTACTGGTTTGTTACTGAAGTATGCCTGAATTCTCTGAGATTCTTCTTTGATGATTACATGCAGAGCTCAATAACCAATGAAAAAGCAATTTCTCTGCTACATCCCACAGACTGCAGCACAGAAGAACCATTTTCCCATGGCCTCGATAAACTGTAAGGAAAAAATGTGACTGTATTTTGTGCTTCAAGCTCTATGGTGCATCTTGCACTCAGCATCACGCATGGCAGGTCTGATTCCCTGACAAAAAGAAAGGATTATTCGTCTAAGTTGGATGCTTTTAGTTTTAAAAAAAAGGCAAAAATCAACAAACTGATGCTGGATTATAGTGGGAGTTTGATGTGGTTCTAAGAGGTATGTGTAATTCCAGTTTCCTTCATAGAAGGAGAATATCAGCTCTTCTTCAGTCTAGCAGCATTGTTCAGTTGTCACAGTGCAGCTTTTAGGTGGGCACAAATGTCTGTTTTTGCACACAGAACTTGCAGTTTATTATCCTGATTGTAATTGTCCATACAAAAGATATATTTTTAAATTTTTTACTACCCTGTACTCTTAGTCAAATGTGATGGTAAAGTTGAAGCCTAAGCTTACTTATCCATACTAAATAAATATATGAGAAATGAAAATGGATAAAAATACTTAAGAATAATTGTACTTTACCTGCAATTACCTGCGATATTTAACTTTTTGAACAGGCCTTTCACATGCAATTGGAAGCATCTTTCCAAGGTGGGTTAACTTAAATCTGGCTTTTTGACATTGATGGGGGATGTATTTGTTTTTAATCATATCTGAGTTATGTAAGGGCAAAGGAGAGGAGAAAATAAGTTAAAGTCAGTTTGATCAGAAACAGTTTTGCAGTATTTAATTAGTTTGACATCATGGCAGGTTAAACAACTGATTTCAGCATTGTGGAAGAATTGCAGAGTATATAATTTGGACCAAAGTGGAAATTCCACTGCACGAGCGTGTGGTGCATCGCAGGATTTCAGGTACTTATTTTGCTGTTGATTTATTTCAGATTTTATTTTTTAAAAAATCAAATTTAATCCAAGATCAAGCAAGTTTTGTTGCTTACCTTGAGGATAGCTCCAAAGTTCTGAAGTGTTTTCCATATCAGTAATTCTGCATTTCGACACAGGGAAGCTATGATTTTAACAGGTAGTGATGCTATAACATGCAGTGTTCCTGGGTCTGGGGAGAGGGCAGGCAGCCAGAGTACTGACAGCCTCTTGCAGTGCCTAGTGGTGGCTCTGGCCATCAGCTGCTTGTTCTCGTTTCGCTTCTCCAAATCCTAAGGATAGGGCTGCACTAACGATGCCCTTTCCATCTCAAGTCCCAGCCTGAGGGCCGGGATGCCGCCGTCGCTGTCCAGATGAGCTCACACATCGTGCAGAGATGCACCAAGGCTTGTAGAGGCTGGGTTCTCAGGCGGACACTCAACTGGGGCATCAATCTGTTGATCCATCTACCAGATGGGAGGCTTCATTGTCGTTGTTCATCAGTCTGTAGAAATGTGGGTCATGTAACTGCGAAAATCTAACCCTAGATTTGTTAATTATTTAGTATCTCTCTGTACAGGACAAGATTGATATATTCTTAATCATTAAAAATAACTTGAAAAAGTTTTTTTTCTCAAAAATGAAGTCACAGTCTCTCTTCCTGAAACCGTGGAAGCAGTTGATTTAAAAGTTTGATTGCACTTCTGCAGATTAAATATAAAATACTAAAGAAAAAAATAGATTTAGAAACAGAACTAGCCATAATTGAAGTTCTTATTCCAGGACCTTGTTAGTGCCTCAGTCTGATCCTCCAAGAATAAGTGGTCAAAATTCTTTCTTTTTTCTTTACTATACACGTGTAAGTTCCTTCATTAATTGCATTTGCAATGATGCTCATGTGATCATCATTTAAGGATAAATAACCTGGGTATGAATATTCCAGCAGCTCTTTATCTTTATACCAGCTGTTCAAAGAAAAAAATAACAGAATTTACATTAGGGAACATCCCATATAAAGCAGTATGTGTTAGTTGTCCTCTATACTGGTTAGTTTTGCTTAAGCCAAGTCTATTGCAACATAGAGTGGATATATCCCATTATAACCACCATCATCTACTTAAAATGTAGATGCTGCTTTTGTTAAATGAAAGATTAACAGTAGGAGCTTGAATCTTACTGAAAGTCACAGGGAATTTGGCCCCTTGAAGCTATCGGCTTTGTACACATCCAGAAACTACATGCTGATACAGTATTAAGGGCTAACAGCATTACTTGAACAGGTAAATTTAAGATTGCAGGGTTTTTTTTTCCAGACTATATGCCAGGGTATTTGGGATCTTCCTTACGCTATAACTGATGCCTGGATTTTGCCCTCTTCAGCTCAGCTTGTCCACTGCTGATAGCTCTGCTTTCAGACTAAATGTTATAAACAATATTTGCACATTGCTTTCTTCCATCCCTTATGTCACACTTAGCAGTCATTTCCTCACCTCTTTTTTTTTTTTTTCCTATGAGTACCAAATGAAGGACAGTCACAGCCCCAGAAGGTAAACTGCACTCTTATATACACTTTGTTTAGTCATACTTCCTCATTCTTTCTCTTTTTTGGTATGTAATCTGCTAGATGCCCTAAAGAATTGGAATAAATGACAGAGCACTTACTAAACTTTGCCTTTTTTATGAATGATCTTCTGTCCACAGCGGAAGGTGACATTCCTGCCTTCAGAAACAGTCTTGGTTTTTGTCCTTGGTGGGGGCAAAGTAGAAGGGATTGCTGGAAATGGGAATTCTGTCCAACAGAGTTGAGAAAATGAAATGGCAAAAGAGTTAGAATATTTCATTATCAAGCTAGTCATCCCAAAATGCAATATCACTTTATCACTCCAAGAACCTTATAGGAATTAGTTGAAAAATGTGTTTTGCTCAGAAACTCTGTGTGAATATTTGACGTTGTTTATATGCAAAGATAACTCTGTTGTTTCATATAAACTCAGATGGATTAAGAGGCAACTTATCCCTGTTTTATATCCTTGAAGGGGTAAAAGTTCAGTGTATATGAATAATCCCAGAGAAATAAATATTTTAAACTATTGAGCCATCCTTTATCATTATTCTGTACTGACAAGAGACACTACTTATATGGTGCATCTTCCTAAGGTTGGGGTTATTTATGTGAAGCTTAATTCCACATCTGCAGTAGCTTGATCTTGATTCCTTATTATCCCCATGTCTGGATCCATAGCAGTGAGGCACTAGATGAGATGATTAACATGTCTTTCTTATTTCCTTTTCTCCAGAGCAAGTCAAGTCCGGCTGTGCCCGAGGTCTCATTCACTTTGTTCCTGTCCCATAAATGCATCAGGTACAGTACTGCATCTCCTACCTCCTAATTTAATGTTTTATCATCTCAGCTCCTCAGTTTCATCTCAAATAGGAATGTTTTCAGGAACATCAAGTGGTCATTTTTTTTCAGAAACCCCTTACCATTGGTTTAGTTAAACTAGAGAAGAATGTGATAATTTAATGTTCTAGTCCACAAATATTTATATGTAAAACTTGAGCTTTCCAAGCTCCATCTTGGATCAGATGCAGGCCGTGCCTCTCATCAGTGCTGGATAGTCACATCTTCTGTTCTCTAATGCAGAATTAAGATCCTGACTATCCCTGTAGCTAATACCATCTCCTCCTTGACTTCCAACCCCTCTCTTTGTCCGAAGCCCACCCTGATCCCAGAAGGAAAGCAGGATACCGTAGCAGAAGTCACAGGTGGAAGGGCAGTGCTTTTTCATCAACTTCCTGCGTTTCTCACAGAAACCTTTCCGTGCCCATGATGGGCACATAAATAGTCTGTCTTTACATCCTGAAACAGGAGGAGACAAGGTGTTAGGGAGATTCCCTCTGAGAAACAAACTGATGTCTCGGAATTCCATGTCAGCCTGTTCAATGCAAAGGACAAAGTTGGGACAGCGTATGATAAACAGGGCAGGGTACCTGCTTTATAGAGACCATGAGGGACATTGAGGTTCTTCCATGGAGCTGCACCTGTGATGGAACAAACTTGCCTGTTCTAAGCCCTGCAAGAGGTAGGACTGGGGTGTTTCAGGAGGGACAGGTGGTTGTTTCTGAGCTTAAGAGCTTCTTGCTGCACCCTGGGGAGGGCCTTGCCTTGCTGTATTAACAGAGCCTAGTCCAGCCAGAGAGCTATTTACCCCACACCTGCTTTTACCCTCACTTTTTACTAAAAAAAAATTTCCTTTGTGCTATTCCTTACAAGTTTAATCAAACCTTCTTCATACATAGAAGCCCAGAGCACAACCTGATTCTCTGCTGTCCTTACCGTAAAGTCTGTGAATTCCCCAGACTTCATCCTGAGAGATGGTCTTTTTTCCAGTCAGGGTGGCATTGATATGCATGAGGGCGTTGGGGTTCAGGGAGTGCATGAGTCCTAGGGCATGTCCTATTTCATGAGCTGCCACATGTACCAGGTCTGTAAGCCAAACACCTGGAGGAAAAATGGAAAAACAGCTGCCATTGCATGGTGAAGTGCATTTGCTCACCTGGTGAATAGAGAGAGGGAATATTTTAGCGCTATGGTCTTATCAAAATTTCATTTCCTCTGTAGCTGCTTGGGTGCAAACACACAAGCCAATTATTTACATGTGTTTTTGATTTCAAACAGTGGTGCAGAGAGCAGCTGCCAGACAGCAGGAACACTGCTGTGCAACAGCAATGTTTGAAATGACTGACACCAACTGTCGCTGATAGGTACTGCCATGTAGGAGTTTGATGGAGAACGGTATTTTTTTAGAGCTGAACATTTTGCAGAATATAAACGGAGCCCTTAGAAAAATCAGCCCTTCCCGGCCTTTGTCCCATGTTCTTACTTGTTGCTGGGCTGGAAGTAAGAGGGAGGGAGGCTCTTGGAGACTATTCTGAATCTCTCTACCTCTCTATTTGGCAAAGAGCAAAATATCCTCCTTTTAAAAAAAAGTACTAGGGTGGTCCTATAGTATCAGCTGAGTTTGCTAATTAGAGACCATCTGCTTTTAATTTCAGGTTTGTTTTGACATTGCTCAAAAAGCAACAAAACCCACTTTCCAAGCTATAAGCAACACAGACACTTTTAGGTACCCACAAACCTGAAATGGACCCAGGAAAATTAAATGTAAACGGCCCTATCAGCAAGTCCAAGTCACATAACGTAGCCCTTCCCAGAGATACAGCTGCTCGGGCCACAGCCCAATTCTTGCATCCATGGCTGGAGTCCACTGAATTACTCAGAAACAGCTGGAACTGCCACCAAACACGAGGCCTGATAGCAGCTCAGTCTCAAGATCAGCAAAAGCCCAAAAGATCAGCAGAAAACTTACAGCTGCTCCTGTTGACTCTTTTCAATCATAGGTAAACCAGAACAAACAAAAACCTCCAGGCATTGGGTGCTCCCTGAAGTATGTTACCTTTTTTCCAGCTGAACCGGGTATTCCCCAATATCCAGTATTCATGGTTATCAAAATGGATCTCCCCATTGGGTGGAAAGAAGGCGTGGGCAAGTTCCCCCGTTGTTCCGTCAAAGCAGTGGTGGATGAGAGATTCCAGACAGTCCGTGTGGTTGATAGAGTAGAAGCCTGTGAAAAGGGAAGCATATTTAGTGCTTCTTCCATCTGTAACCCTGTGGTTTACAAATACATCTCTCCTTATGATTCTCCCATGTGATTTCTGCTCTACAGAGATACAAAAGGGAAAATAAATGCAAAGCAGTTGTCCCAAATGAGGATTAAGTGATGCAAACTCGACTCGCCCCTGTGATGACCCTGGATTTAGAGCTGTCTCCAACAGACATAAATGAGTCTGCTTGTCAGAAAGGAATGCCGAGTTCTTTGTGCAACAGGACTTGGAAACTGCTTTGTTTTTTGTTTTTTAAGAGGAGTTGGGCGGTGAGATTATAACCCTAACCTGCATCGTGTACTACCATCTTAAACAGAGATGAGCAGGCATCCTTAGACACAGGGATGTTCGACATCCTCGTGCTCGGTCAGGTAGCCACAGCACACTCGTTCCAGTGGGCACAGGGGCTACCTGGTGCTCACACATGGCCACCAGGCCTGGGGAATGCACATCCCATGCTTGGGAGCGCCCTCGTGCAAGGAGCCTGTTGCGAAAGAAGGGAAAAATCTGCTGGTTGTCTCGCTATCGTTGCAAGCTGCACGGCAAGTAGTTCGTTCTCACAGCCCATAAATCACAAGAAGAATTCCCATCTGGGGCTGAGTCTGAAACAGATAACGCTTCAGTATTTATGTTTCCTAAGACCTGGGAGAATCCTGAAGTAGCCAGTGAGCCTGCAGCATGGTGCGGGGCAGAAGAGAGCAGAGATGCTGTTTCAACAGGGTCCACAAACGGGAGGCTGAAGACTAAGTTGGACTCTCATCATCTGCTCTGAAGATCTCCAGTTTGAGATCCTGAACCCGTAAGTCGCTTTGGGGCTGGCGCACGGAGCAGCCTCGTGCCCGCGCGGCTGCCCAGCGCTCACCTATTTTCAGGTCGCTGTCGACGTGGCGGGGAACCTCCCTGAAGCTGAACGGGGACACTTCGCTCCACATGCGGAAGGCAGCTGCGAGGCCCTTGCGTGTCTCGCTGGCATTTATGAGGTTTCTTGGGAAGGACAGGATTCTGCAGGGACACACAACAGCCTTAGGAAGATACTGTTCCCTTCCCAGGCATGGCTGGCGAGACCTCAAGCACATAATTTTCGTCTCAGTTCGCTTGCAAAATGTTTTTTTTCCCCAACTTCTTCCCAGTCTGTTGTACAGAGGCATTTCTCAAGCAGCAGACCAGGCAATTCCTATTCGCATCACTCAGGATATATGCAATATGTGTAATGTACTTCAGTGTGCCAAAACCGAATTATCTCAGAAAAGCTTTAGAAAGAGGGTATTAAAGGTTGGATAACAAAACAAACAAAAAAAAAAAACACCTTGACAAGTCACTTAGAGTCAGCTCTTAGGGAAAGGCATGTCCATACTTGTATGTGAGGTTGAAGTGGTCCCATTTGAGGTGGCCCGGGGTGATGGTGTATCGTTTTCTCCGTGTTGGAGGCCGAGGTGGGAAAGCTGGGCTGTGTGAAGCAGAAGCACTCGCTCCGTGAAGAGCAGGTGATGCAGCATCTTCCTTAAAAGACAAAAAAAGAGGTTAAAAGAGATGGGAGAAATTTAAAGGCTTGGAAACATTGTTAAAAAAGGAAAAAAAAAAAAAAAGTGGTTTATGGCTGCAGCAAGTGCTGCAGTTTTTCCTGGAAAGTTCTCATTTCCTTTTCACTTTGCTCTTGCTCTCCAACCTCTCCACAGGAAAAAAAATGAAACACTGGACACACGAGTCAAACAGGCATCTCTTTGTGCTGACAGCTCCTTATAAAGCTGGATCATGGATCTGAAATGCCTTCAGAGTAAACTGGAAACCCAGGAGTGCATTTAAAGCAGTCATAAGACATTAAATTCAGCAAGAAGCCTGACTCAAACTGCACAAACAATTTAACCCTGAGGAGTGGAGATAAAAGCTGGACACCCATCATGGTCCTCGTGTCTGTCTGCTCTGTGCCACCTTTTTGGGACCAGAACATTGAACATCTTGGTGTAAACTTTGCCCCAGAGGCACAAGACCCATAAGAAGTGATACATAGAGTGGTAGTGCTCCTAAAACTGCACCACAGTGAGTTAACAGTCCTGTCCACAGAGGACAAGGTCTCTCTCCACTTTTATTTACGGAAGAGCTGAGGCTCCGAGAGGCAAAACAGCCTGTCCCTGCTCTCACACAAAGCCAATGGCAAGCAAGTACTAAATGCCAGAAGGAACAACAGCCACAAAGGCTCCGAGTGAAGTGAGAACAATCTAGGTAGAAAATATACAGTATAATTTGGATTAAAGAATTTGTCTGGATGCCAAAGACCCATTAGCCAAGACTGCAATAATGTTTAAGAACTGGAGAAGTTGCCAGCCCCTTCCAGGAGGGCACCCATTGAGCTTGCTTAGGGTCTTCAATATTCACCAAGCTTGGGGCATATGAGGAGAAGGATATTCTGTGACTGGGGCCAATTTAATAACAGCCCTGAGCAAAAGATGCTATTGACAGTGATCATCATAACCACAAACAACAGGAAAGGATGCAAGGTTTTAGAGATTCTATTTCTGCAGTTCAACATAGCAGTAGAGTTAAGATCGGTTTCTGGGCGTCCCAGCTCTCTCTGAACAGCAATTAGCACCAGCCTGTCTTGCTAACGAATGGAGCCTGAACTAGCTCTACCATCACCTAATGGCATCTGCAGGTCCTGCAGTAACTGGTATTTGGGATCTTGCACCCAGAGCCCTGTCCTGCGGTCCCTAGGGAAGCCCAGGGTCCGAGGAGCTCCGGACGGTTCCGTGCCACATCACGGCAGGCTGGGAAGGCAGAGGAGCTCAGGAGGGCAGAGCATAATGGTCCAGAGCTTCTGTACCTTCAGCATTTAGTTGTCAGCAAGACACAGGCTCGTTTTTATTGACCTTTGTCTAGCTAGACACTTCATTTCCTTTTAGGAGCCTTTGCAAAAAGGGAAACAAATAAATCCTGTTGCCTTAACAGTTATTTTCAGATCATTTAGATCCCTCCCCAAATTCAGCAGTCTCATAGAAAACATACACACACGCTTGATAATCCCACTCCCCTTCCAAGCATCTGAGAATTAGATCCTTCCCCTACCTGGCTTTTCCAAGCTGCAGCTCCAGCTGGGTCTCCCACAAAAGCCAACAAAGCCACCACAGGGAATATGCATAATAATCCAATAAAAGATCTATAACCTCCGTCTTTCTTCTTGTCAGCTGAGAGGAAGCTGCTCTTTCTGCTTGCAGAAAATTGTTCTGCTGGATCCATATCGTTTCTTAATGCTTTTTAGAGAGAGATGCTGAGACATTCACTTCACTGGACACACTGGTAATCCTTTTGCTCACAGTTGCATCTGGAGCATTTGTGAGGAGTCCTGCAGTTACTGTCAAAGTTGTGCTGAAACACTGGAGTTTCAAAAAGCTCTTTAAAAAAAAAATGTAGACTTTACATTAAGCCTCTTTCCAATGTGCCAAAGATTCTCTTAACCTCCGCCAAGTGGTATCGTATTACTGGAGCGGGGGAAAAAAAAGCAGCAAAGTGAAACAAGCTGGGATGGACGTGAACTCCTCTCTTTAACTGGCCATATATCAATAGAGAACAAATCTGCGCTTGTCAGCTTTATATAATGAAAAAGTTGAAGCCGGGGGGTGAAAAAGGAATCCAGAAGGCAGCATCATGGCCTTGGAACGCGTCGGGTAGGGATGCTTGGTGCCTGCAGAGCTGTCATTTGCTGTCCTCAAGAGCGGGGGGAAGATGAGAGGCTGGCTGCAACAGGCAGGACTTGTCTGTTCGGGGGATTTTGGTCAGGGAATTCACACACTTAGATACAACTAAAAACCAGCTCCTCCTCCATGGGACTCTGCAAGCGACTCCGGCAAATTCCATGGAATTGAGGGCCACCCAGCACAGGGTGATCATGCTGAGAAAGAAGAACAAGTATTTTCAGATTCATGCCCTTTTTGGGTACCTCAGCTTTAACTGATTGATTTCAGGAAAGAAACTGGTCAGCTCAGCTTAAACAATTAGACATCTCCAGGTGAGTGTTTCAGGTGATTCAGGGCTTTTTAAAAAGATAGCACAAAAATTCTGAGGTCTTCAGAACTGGCTGGAATTTTCTGTCTGGTTGCAGAGGATCCCAGTGCTGTTGAGCTGTGGTGCCCTGAGCTAAATGGCTCAATAGAGAAAAAAAGAAAAGAACTTTGTGCAATCCCCTCAGTTCACAAGCAAATAACAAAGAGGGGCTAGCTCTGGTACCAGTTACTATGAAACATTCCTAACAGATATTTGAAGCTTTCAAAAATTGGAAACTTCTTGCCCCTCAAATAACAAGAAATGGAATCAATATTTTTTCCTAGTTCACAAGGAGGTTTATGACTCCTCAGAAGTTTTCTGCACTTCAGACTAAAGCTTGCCTGCAGTTTTTAACAGCTCAAAATAAAAATGACCAAAGAGCATGTATGTAATTTCACACACATTTTTCTCTTTCAGTTTTCACCGAGCTCCCCTAGCAGAAACAACACGCTTCCTCCGGAGATGGGACAAAGCTCTGCAGAAATCGCTCAGTGATACGAGAGGAAGCAGAATAGAGAGTAACGTGGAAGGAGACTATGGGAAGAATTACAAAGGGAAACTGGAACAGGAGGAAGAGAAGGAGAGGAAGCAAGGAGACCTGCAGACCAGACAGAAAGCTCCATTGCTTTGAGGTAGAAGCTCATTTCACATGTTACGGACTTTCTAAGGAAAGCCAGGCCTCCTTCCCCAGAAACACAGCTGGCAGAATGAAACATGAGACCCAGACACTCCAAGCATCTGCTTTGTTCAGGCCCCAAAGACTATTGCAAAACTATCTCCATTTGTGGTGGAAGCTGTAAAACATGGTAGGAAAACACATTGTTACACCTAGCAGTGCCTCAAGACCTTTGAAAAAGTGGCCGTCAGAGTCTGTAGAAAAGAGCACATTTGCAGAAAGACTGTCTTGAAAGAAAAACCTGCCTTGGATTGAGGATGAAAAACTTTGGCCAAGTTTCCACCAGTTTAGTTTTCCACTAAAGCAGCACCAGCACAAAAGCAAAAACCTGCTAGCAAATGCACTGCTGGAGGAACATTAGTTTTCAGCTGTGCAACTGCATAACAGAGGGCTTCTAAGCATCATCAGCGCTTGAAAGAGATATTGACTGTTATCCTGTGCACTCTCCTCTGTCTGAGCATCCCACAGCCTCTCAGAGCACCTATCCTCATGGCAGCATCCAAGGTGGAGCAGTGCTGTTATCTGCATTTTGCAGGCTGAGACACACAGCACTGTGTGGGATGAAAGATTTGCTGGAGACCAGGCATGAAATCCTGCAGAGCAGGAACCCAAAGGTCTTCCAAACACCCAACTGGTGCCTTACGGTTTCTGAATGTGACTCGAGACCTGAATTTAAAACATGAATTGAGAACTCACACAACCACATAGTCCAAAGAATGTGAGTTTCCTTTATCTCAACATAAAGGAAGCAAAAGGTTTTGTAAAATACTCATCTCTGCTCAGATCTTGCTTCCCTCCCAACACCAAAAATTAGGAACTAGAGCTTTGCTAAAGGTGCATCCCTCAGGACCTCATTGTTTCTGAATAATCATTCATGCAGCTGCTGAGGTTTAGCAGAGCCAGGCTGCTTTCCAGGAGCTACAGTATTCTGTTTGGGGAAAGAGACTGTATTTGCGTGTTAGCCATTTCCCTTTTTGTGCCACACGAATGGAAATCTTTAGCTGCAGAGACGATTTATGACTTCTGTATCATTTAGCATCCTGCTTCTTCATCGAGATAGAAAGCAGTTTATGTCTTGATAGATGAGAAGTGGCAGACAGGGTTCTTGGAAAGCAGGTGGTTCCTTTTTCCAGCATTCAAGAACAGTGCACTGTGCCCATCCACGTAAAAGTTCAGTGCCTGCGTGTGCCACTTCGCTAAGCCACTGGCTGCAGAATGCTTTTAAAATCTTCAAAAATAAGCCAAATATTTCATCAGAAACCAGCGCAGCAGTAAGGCCAAGACAAATTTCACATTGTTGTTGCAGAGTCGGATGAGGGGAGCTCTTATGCTGGGGCATTCAGGATCTACAGATGAAGCTTGTGGAGGCGAGAGAGTTGCATGAACTTAACCGTGTGCGTCCTGACGCTGCTTCTGCTCCGAGGGGCTCGTTCAGGTGCTTTGCTGGGTGCCCAAGTGCTGCCTGGAGTCCTCAGCCGTGGCTGCTGGCAAAGAGGGAGACGTTCAGGTTTCAGGTAATCCACTCAGTCTGTTAACACGGTGCCTGTTAAACTTCAAGCACAGCTCTCTTTCCGAGCTGTTTTAAGGATTAAGGCCAGAGTGCATATCCATCAATGTTTTTTCCTATGTGCCCGGGTTTAAGAATGTCATGGCTTTTCCAAAAGATACTTGTGCTCCAGGGCCTCTCAGATGCAGCCCCCATTGGCCTCAGGTTCATAGCGCTTGCCAGAATTCAAGCCTTTTTCAGATGTTTCAGACAGCTCCTAAGACTCATTCCTGGGAGCCCATGTTGCACAGTGCCAAGGGCAAGAGGGTAGTCGGACTGTAAAGTTTTAGTTCTGGCTCTTCCAATAGGTTAAAATATTTGCATTTTATCAGGCAGCCTGAGCCCCTGAAAGGGCTGCTTTTATACCCGTGCAGAGGAGCGTTGTGACTTCGAAACTCTGAAGACTATTGGAAGCTTTAGGTTCTCAAGTCCGGATATTTGGTTTGGAGTACAGACCAGAATCGTCGCTCTGACTATATTTGGAGAGAAAAACATTCCTGGCTTCAGCTCCACACAGAGCCTAAATGCAATGGAACACATCACAGTTTGAGGGAAGCCATATGGTGGAAGAGGGGAGGAGGGCAGGGGACAGAACGGCCTTTGCTCTGTCTCGCTGCCGTTAGCGGCAGCGCCTGCAAGTTGTGTCTGCTTTGCGGGGAGCGAGGGATTTCTAAGCAAAGCTTCAGGGACGCATCCTGAATGCTAAGCGCTCTGCGCACTGTAAACATCACATGAAAAAAACAGTTCCTAAATGGCTGTCAGGAGGGAATTAATGTTTTGTAAAACCTCCAATGGCAAAACAGAGACTCTAGAGCGTGAAGAATGGGATCATTTGCACAACACCAAACACTTCTCTTGTTAAATGACTTCAGTCTCTTCCATCTTACTTGCTTTGATGCCTAGTTTTTAGGCATGGTTGCAATATAATATACACAGTACGTGGCTGCATTCCTAAGGGTAGATTTTAGCTCAGAAAAAAACACTTTCTTATTTCCATCAATTATTCTTGGATACTATGGATTATTTCCCCTTCTCCCCTTTATTCAGCGCTGTTACATCATTAAATGGTGCATCCAGTGCTATTTCCTAATTGATCTCTGCTGCATTTGGCGCTTTTAGGAGGAAAGTCAGCTCTGGTGCTACAGGTTTCATCGCACAAGACTCCAGAGCCATCTCTTCCAGCACGTCCATCCTCACGTCAAGAGGAGCTACACGCAGAACCATTAGTGCTAGACCTACACCCACTACCCAAAAGGAATCTCATTCCTGCTGGAAGGAAAGCGCTGTTCACACAGTGAGTACTTACCACTCAAGCATTGCAACAAGCTGCTCTCATCACACTGTTCCCTGGGGCTCAGGGCGATTCTCCCTAGGGTACCAGTCCAAGGAGTCGGAGGGTGAGAGTGTTCTTTAGTGGCCAAGCACCCTCCTTCCTGCTCCAAGCAGCCCCTTAGCCTCAGCGTCCACCGGCATTCCTCGAAAAATCCATGGTTTGCTGAGTACCCAACGAGCTGAAAACAGGGCCCTCCTCCAGCTGGCACGGCGAGTGGAACATCTTGCTTGAAGTGTCGATTCGGAGCTGCAGTCGCAGAAGCATCTGCGCTGGCCTGACCTCACGTTAGAGAGACGTGGGCCTGACCCCAGGCAGCAGCTCCGCAGTCGGTCACGGCCATCTAGTGAGCGGGATTTCAGGAATGAAACGAAGGGCAAGTTTTCTCAAGACACAAATGAATAAAATGCATCCAAAGGGGACTAAGACTCCCTCGAGTTGTGGGAGAACTGGCCAGACTTCCAAAGCTTTGGAAACTTTAGTTCAAAGAGACAGTTCTGCATTAGAGTAGGAAAGAAGCACAGGGAAGGAAGAAAGGTAAGTGTTCCCCCTGGCCTGCAGGTGAAAGTGCCACTCGAAGCCTGAAGATCTCAATGGAAAAGTAAATTCTAAACAAATAGGCTTGACAAAGCCAAGGAGCAACAAATTCCTAGGATTGCATTCAGCTTCAGTAAGAGGGGCAGCAAGACGGTTTGAACCAGAATAAAAGAAAGAACATTCTTTCCTGGACAGAGGAAGGCTTTGCAAAGAGAAAGCTCTTCAACACTGAAGACAGAAATTAATGTGGAAAAAAATGAGACCGTGGCTAATAACTTCATCCTCTAGTTAAGGCAGTAAGTAGAATGGTGGAAAAATGCAAGGCACTAGGTCTTTATCCCATGCATCGAGCACGAAGGGAATGTAAGGAATAAGCTGTTTTATTTGTGGGAGATTTTTTGGCTCGTAAACCCCTAGGGCTGCAGAGATCTCAGCAGCTGCCACAGTCAACGAGCAGGACAAAACTGAGCTCGGACTTGGTGGAAGAAAAGGAAAACTCTGTATTCGGAATTGTTCTCTTAAATCAACAAATCCTCAGCTTCAGGGTTTGGAGACTGAAAGTGGTGGACCCTAATCCTCGTGCTAGTGCTCTTCCTGATAAAACTTCCAGCAATTATTTCCCTGCAGAGATGGTGGACTAAGTGAACCACAGAGGCTCCTATGCTGTGGTAGAACTGTAATTTCGTGGCTCCAGTTTTAGGCAGTCACCCCGCTGTGCTAGAAGGGAGGCTCCTGTGTGCACAGATGGAAGCTATTCCCACGGCTGTCCGCTCCGCCTCACAAATGCAAAAGCAAACCCTGCAAATACAGCTCTACCTGGCTGCACCACGGCAGTGATATGAAAATGAGGCATAATCCCCAGATTTTACAAAGCATAAAGGCAGGCAGAGAGGCTCGTGCTCCTTGCAGGCTTATGTCCTTACACTGCCCAGAATAACAGCACATTTTTAAGAGCGATTTTCCATGAAAATCCAATTGCACAAAAAGCCACGCTCATAAGAGCAGCTGCCAAGTCAAATACCAGTCTCCCAGCTGGCTTAGAACACTATCTGCCAGGGAAAATTTAAGTAACAGATGCATAAAAAAAGCAAGAAAGTGAAAGTGGCCCGTTTTGTTCCGAAGCAGTTCCCGAGGGCTAACCAAAAGTGAGAAGCTGGGAGAACACAGCAGAGTCTCCTTTGCTTTTTAAGGAAACAACAGAAATTCTTCTTGGCTAGGGTTATCCAGAAGGACCTGCATCATTTAGAGACTACCTGGAAACAGGTATAAAGAGCAAGCAAGTAAAATTATATTTGTTTTAAAATGATGGCCAAGGCTGCATAAACAAGTCAACATTTTGGGGAAGGTCCTGGCACATACCACCATCCTCCTGCCTCCTGGGTTCCTCCTTCTGAGGCTTCTCTGACCATCTGGCTTTCTCCTCATTGTGCTGCAGCAATTCCCATCTTCTTACTGGGAAAATGAGTGGGTCACAATGGTGCTTAGCAGATTAACTCTTACTCTTAAGACATCAAAAGCAATCACAGCAGGAGCAAGGAAATGAAAAAGCTTAGTCCCAAACAGAAAGCTATTTTAAAAACTATTTCAGCAGTGCTAAATCTGGTGTATACTGTGGACTGTGCAAAATTCCATCGCTACCTCGGCCTTACAATGAGTTTCAGATACACAAACAAGATCATGAAATCTTGAAGGAGAACTTCTATTAAAAATAGAAGTAATTTTACATTTTCTGCAGCAGCTACAAAGCTTGGAAGTTGAAGACTGCAGTCCCTCTACAGACTTTTTCCATTAGGGAGGACAATTGCTTTGAGGCCAACACTTAAAAATATAGTGACAAGACAGTCTTGTACCCTCTTCGGGGTCCTTCTCATTTGTAAATTTGGGAGAGAATGTCTGATCTATTCAGTTGGGATTTACCCTATCATTAATTGCCAGGAAACAGTATTAATAACGTAGATGAGCATCTGCATCTCTCTCATTACCAAAGCTTAGGGGGTTAAGATATGACCAACCAACCGAACAAACCAGCAAACAAACAGGTTAAATCTGAGACATTTTTTGTAGCATTGTATGAAAAAAAAAATAATCTACTGAAATTGTAATAACCTCAACTGAATATTTGGAGGAAGATTAACTATAGGAACCTGGAATTGTGACTTAAAACTTTATCAGGACACCAGAGAACTACTGCCAAGGAATAAATACTTCTTCAACAAACATATATTGCACAAATATACTTTTTTTTTTTAATGTTACCTCTTTCCTTTCCTGTTACCTCTTTCCCTCCTACCTTTTATCTTGAGCCCAGATAATAGAGGAACACGGTATTGCTGTTTAAACTAAATGTGACCTGCAAGGTGCAGCAGTGTCAGTGAAGTGCCACCACGCATACAAACACACACACAGGCCTGCACACCAGCCCGACAGGTTGTCACCAACAGTTACTTTACAGGACAGATTATTTGGGTATTTCTCCAGTCAACCATTAGCATTGGGTAATACAATACAGCTGGATCCATATTTTAACTCCTGTTTGCACATTCATTTTAATGCTCAGGAAAATATAAACTTTATTTTATTAAGTTTTGCTGCAAAACAATGAACCAAAAATGAAATCCCTCTTCCTCTTTCTTCATTATTACTATTTATTTTCTTTACACTTTGATTGGAGTTTTTAAACACCTGACTTTGGCATCATGGATAGAAAGCTCAGGAGTCTCTGAACACACAGCTGGGGGAGTGGGGAGGGAAGAGCGTCACGGAGAGGTGACAAGTGCTTCTTGCAACAAGATATTTTCTCCAGTCGCTGCTCGCTGCTTCATCTCTAAGGCACACGCTCTGTCACTGGGATCTCATCGCATCCAGATTGGCCTCTGTCCGTCCAAGATGTTGTTGAGCCCATGAGGGCTAGTTCAGAGAGTATCATCTTATGACACTGCTTTTCGTTTCTCGACAGGCCCCTGGGAGGCCGTGACTGCTCTCTTCTTCAGCTCCTCTTGGGAAGTACGAGTATTGCTTTGCCTTGGCTTGCAAAAGGTATTTCAGAGCAATGCAAGGCTGCAAATCTGACACGGCAAGGATGACAGGATGCCCTTGGAAACATCTGCACATGAAAATCTAGTTGCTTCTGGTCTGAGAGTCTCCTCTGCCTTCAGCGTACAGGTCAGTGTCCTTTATTTCATGTCATCCTGATGCATCAGGAGCACAGAAAGAGGCACAGTCTGCCCTCGAGCACCACTGCTTGCGCATACAGTATTGTGAGTGGAGGGGACTCCCTCTGCTTCTACCCAAGTCACACTAGTTATTTGCCTCTTCTCATTGAGGATGGCTTTGCATGAAACCAAACACATCAGACAGACCAGTGCTTCTCATCTAAAATGCAAACAAAAAAGAAGTAAAGGAGGGAGGTGGGAACGAGAAGCAAGCGTATCCTTAGACGAAGATCTGGATCCTCTCCCGGATAGCCTGCCGGCAGATGGGACACACGCTCAGCGCTGTGCTGCAGTCCGGGCAAGAGCCGTGTCCGCACTGGAAGACCAGTTTGATTTGGTCATCGATGCAGATGGGGCAGGTGATGCGCTCCTCCATCTGCCGGTAGCGGCTCTGCAGCTCCTCCATGAGCTTCTTCTGCTCCGTGGACTCCGAGCTGGGGCTGCACTCCACCTCGGTGCTGTCTGCAGGGTGGGAGGGCAGGGAGAGAGTTAGCGACGAGCACTCTGCTCTGCCCGTCCCCTTCCGCAGCCCCTTTCGTTAGAGATTGTCCCTCAAGAGAGGCAGTTAGGTCAGACTAAACTTTCTTCACTGAGCCCGACTCAAGTGTTCCTCTTATAAAAACCAGTTATTTTGTTCTGTTGCTCAGCTTTTTGTGTGTATGTTTGGTTAAAAACAAAAACAACAACAAAAAAAAATGTTATATGTCCTGCCTCCTTGTTCTGCAATGTCTGCTGCTACCCTGAAGTAAAACTTAGGTGGATGTGGTGCTCTGACATACAGGTCTAGAAATCCTTACAGTGCTGTAACTCCATCCTCTCAACCTCTTTTTTACATCTGCAATACAAATTTTGGCTCAAGCCTTCCAGGGCACAGCAAGAAGAAATCATGTGAATTCACTTAAGCTGCCTTCTCCATGCATCAAGCTACAAAACCAAAATTATCTAGTCAGTTTTATAGGCAAAATTCAGTGAACCTTGAAGAGATACTTGGTTCTAAATCAGACAAAATAAAAAACCCACAAGTTTTATTCAACTGCCAACTTAGGAAAATAGACACCTCCTGGTTTCAGCTTAACACAGTCACTGTTCATTTTCTGTTCCTAAATCTTTAATTGGGTTGTCTTATTAGTTTGCTTTACACTTTGATATAGATGTTCATTTCCCCAACATTCTGAAATTATACTTCACTGATGCAAGAAGTGATTTCAAATCCATAAAGTTGTAGCAATTTGGGGAATGAAAAGGATGCTAAAGACACACACTCCGTATACATGAGTGACCGAGAAGTCCTGTTCATACTCTCAAACCTGGCTGTGCCTCCTGCATGGAAATCTGCCTGTCTCTATCTGGAATTCTGCTGTCTACTCTTCTGACACTTAGCAGCCTGCAGCAGGGACAACGCTCCTGTCTGCTGGCAGGGAAACTTACTCTTTTTTTGCATTATGAAGTTCCAAATCGGATTTTGGGCTTAGCCAGCTCTCTGTCTGATGCTACATGGCAGATTCTTGGCTCCCTATACTTTCGTCCAAGGCATCAAGTCACAAGATTACAGCCAAATGCCAATGAAGGCAAACATAAACCTAGACCAGCTGCAGCAGGACGTGCAATCCCTTTACGTGCACTGCTCTAAACTTGCAGTACGAGAATCACAGCCGGAAAGACACCCACTCTCACAGGCTCTACTGGAAAGCCACAGGGTGCAGCCTGCTGCCATGTCTCCCTGTGGGTGCAGGGGAACAGGGAGACAGGACAATCCCTGTTTAAAAGTGGTCTTAAGAGCTTTATCAAAGCAGTTCAGCTCAGTGATTCATAGATGGTTGGCTACTCCTGCAGAGGCACTGTAATCTCGGACAAGTAAGAAGCTGTGCTTTCATAATAAATAATTTCTCCTTTCTCACTAACTTTCACTGTTTCACTGGCACATGGAGGACCTCGTGTTTACTTTCAATACAGATGAAGTCAACTACAGGACAAGCTTCCTCAAATCTTATATTTTGTTTCTGCAGCCTGAGCTTGGCCTGTGACAGCTCTGAGTTAACTTTTGCCTCTGTGAAGCTAGTCAATCCAACATGTGCAAGAACAAACCCTTTTCTTATGCTTATTTCACCGAGGCTCATAGATGCTGCCCAAATAAACCCCATGAAAACCCTTCCCACTCTAGGGCACTGCACAACAGAAGAGCAAACCTACCTTGTTTGATTTTCTTTGTTATTGTCACTTGACATTTGATGCATTTCTTCATTCTCCTGGAGCATTCTAGCACAAATGAGATAATAAGAAATTACAATTAAGTCCACTGTCCCAAAAGTAAGAAGGAGATGACATACACAAGAATATCAGCTTTTAAACCATCTTAATACTTCCTGGATTTTTTGTATAGAAAAGAGAAAAACACTTCTCGTAGCTCTCAGTTTAGCCTGTTTTCTCCCAGTAGCTAATACAACACATATAATTAATTCTTTAGTACTCTGTGCCATAACAACAGGATCATAATCCTGGCTTCTCCACTGGAACTGCTGCTATGTGGCTGCAAAGCAGCCCTTTGCTCCGAGGGAAATGAATGTGGCTCTGGCAGGAAGCCCTTACCAAGTGACCTGCAGTCGGATTGAGGTGGCTTTAGCCAGTTAACAGACTTGCTGACATGCTTGGGCAGGCGGCTGTTACAGTAATTGAAATGCAAACAGATAACGATGGCCAAAAAAAGGGAAAATCCTTCTCAGGGGGTTTTCACAGAGCACATTGGTAGCTAGCACTGAAACACGGGGCCTTATGAATCAACCAGGGCATGTCCAAGCACGAGCTAAGATGCTTGAGTCCCCATCAAAAATGCCTAGAAGACATTGTGCTTTTCATAGGTGGCTTCGAGTATCCCATCTACGAGGACGTTGCTTAAGTCACGTCAGGTTTGTTTCACGACACAGTTCAACACAGCCCAAAAAGGGAGGAAAACCGTACAAGAGAGGAAAAAGGAGAGAAAAGCGTGTGAGAGTCAGCAGAGACCTACCCTCGCACACGATGCTGTGCTGGCACGGGAAGAAGTGGATGAGCAGCGCGAGCTCGGAGCACACCAGGCACTCCGTGGGGGCCGCCGCGCTGCACACGCTGAGGTTGGTCATGGTGTTGGGGGTGGTGTGCACGCGGCGGAGGCTGCTCACCGGCACCGAGCTGTCCGAGACGACCTGCTGCTCCCTGCAAGCACCAGCACGAGAGGATGAGGCACGCGCTCCAGGGGACCGTCCCTCTCCAGCTGCCAGGTGACGCTGCACTGGCAAACGCTGCACACGCGCGCAGTGCAGCGCACGCTCAGCACGAGGTGCTGAAGGGACTGCCCTGGCTCCAAGCTGGGATTCGGGCTGGATCTGACTAGCAGCAGCCGCCACCACAGCCAGTGAAAAATACCTAAGAGAAGGGGCAGGAACAGTGAGGCCAGAGCAGCTTCCATCTGCTGCCGTTGTCCCTTTCACACAGCATCGCACATCCTGCTAGCAGGCAGCTCCACATGAAACCAAGTGCTCAGACTGACATGCAATGTTTCAGAGAAGTTTCAAGCCCTTCTGCACGGCCACATTAAGAGACACCAAAGAGCTGTGACACCCACTGCTTTGTATTTCGCTTTGTATTTTGTAGACTGTGACCAGAGAACATGGCCCACCTGAATTTCTGCGAGAAGTCTTTGATGATCTGGACAATCCTTCCATCTGTAATGAGATCTAAAGGAGACTTTCCACGGTGGTTGGCATAGTTAATATCTGCTCCTTCTTCTGCTAAGTAACATGCAATTGCAGTTCCAATATTCAGCTCCACATTTCCAAGGAAGCCAGAAGCTTGCAGCTAAAGCAAGAGGAGATGCAATCGCTATTAATAGAAAAAAAAAGTCTCCATTATGCAGCTTTGCTCTGTATTTAATTCTGCAGAAAATTGCCAAAGCAGCTCTTAACGGAGAGCTGCTTTGGGTATAGAATACCCTCTCATCCCCACCTTTTTCCCTGCAATACTCATTCATTTGCCAATTTCCTTTTGCATTTTAATTTTGAGATGCGGAATACTGATTACTTCTAGGTTAAATACCTTCATCTGAAGTCAATAAAAAATTTCCACTGCCTGAAAAGACCAGGCCACATAGATCAGCACATGTAAAATCAGAGGAGAAGGAACTGCACATTTAGGTCTTCTTTAGATCTGGAAGGCAATGTTATTTGCGCTCATGCTTTTCTTTGGAAACCTGGTGTGTGCACATATTGGTACATTTATGGATAACAGAACTGATGATTAAATATCTTTGCCAAAGAAGCAGACTAAGCTTCCAATACGTGGCATATCATGTGTTGATTTCTCAATTTTAAGCCTTTCCTGAAATGACCTGTGATCAGACTGAGGGAAAAATTCCTCTCTTCTGCACCCAATCAGCCATGGTATCGAGGCAAAGCCCTGAGAGTTAACAGAAATGCTGAAAAGCAGTGGTTTTTTTTTTTTTTCCATTGCACTTGTGGTTTTATAAATTGACAAATCCTGCCTAGAACTGGCTAGAAAACAAGAATTCCGTTTCACAGAATCACAGAATGGTTGAGGTTGGAAGGTTTCATTAAAAAAAAAAAGTTGGTTTTGCTCTGCATTAAAAAAGAAGCAAAGGAGAGAGGGTGCATTCTGCCTGACCCATTCCCTATGGAATACCCTGTGGAAAGCAGAGTTCCGAATAAGGTAGAGTGAGGATTCCAACATAGGTCTTTCAACAGAGCAAGCAAGTAGTGTAGCTATTGCACTGTCTACGGTTACGAAGTGAATTGCTTGACTTTCAGACAAAAATTAAAAATAAAAGAAAAAGCATTTCCAGAAGTTTAAAAAGAGAAAATAAAAAAGCAGACAGGTTCTAATTCTGGCCAGAAGGCCCTGCTGGGGGACCCATGACCGCCTTCATTATGTGAGTACTTAACTGACTCCTATTGTGCTCCTATAAGAAGAATTTCTTTCCCCAATAATCTCCAGCCCTCTGGCTGAAAGCCAAGCATAGCTTCTTACCACAGAATTAAGATACGGGGGTCTCAGAAGACATATTTGCTCCTTTCCCACAGCAAGGAATTCTGCTCCAAGCTCCTTGTCTGGGCTGGCATTATACAGTTTTCCTGCCTTACTTCGTCCCCTTAGGTCCCCTGTCTGCTGTCATTCCTCCATTGTCAGGCATTGCCCTGCCCTTGGTGCTGGAGTTCCTCCTGCGCCCAGCTCACCTTGGAAAGCAGGGACAATCCCACCTCCCCTTCCCGCTTCTCCATCACGACCGACATGAGCTGCTGCCGCTCCAGAGCGATGTGCATCGCTGTGTCCCCATCCTCGTCCTCAGCGTTGACGTCGCTGCCTTCGCCCACCAGCAGCTGCACCATCTCCACGTGTCCCTGGATGACGGCCAAGTGCAGCGGCGTCTGATTCCGGTTGTTCTTGAGGTTGACATCACAGCGACCCTTGAGGAACCATCAGACAGAAAGAGATGTTGCCGCAGAGCTTGGCAGACAGTGCTGAAGCCCCAGGTGTCAACTTCATCACCAGGACAGAGCAGTAAGGGGAAACCCTAGAGAGAGTTACATGATCCTGTCCCCTGTGCCTTGGCCACCCAGTCCAGACATCTCAGATATCAACTGAAAGAAAAGGGAGGACCAACGTTGTCCCTGAAATGAGCTGCATGACAGCTCGACAGTTTCCTGACACAAATCCTGGAGCTACTCCAAGCAAAGCCATGGCCTTGCTTCTCTAAAGGATTCCTGGCCGCCTGCTGGGTTTTGATTTCCTCTCTTTGTTTGCACCACTGAGCAAAAATCTGTTGAAACTTGGATCGCGCTGCCCTCCTGCCAAATCTGCAGGGGAAGGCAACAGCAAGGGATAAAAAACAGAGAGAGCTTTTAGGTGAGCCTAGTTTAATACTTTGACCTCTACCTCATAGGTAGAGGAAGATTCTGAATACAATTTTTTTTCCCTACAAATATTTTCCTTGTCAGAAAAGAGCTATTCCAAAATGTTTTCCTTACCTAACTTTTCCTCACAAGATCCAGCTCTAACTCCTGCTTTGTTCTAGCCTACAAGACTGCCTTCCCTTTCTCGACAATCCTAAAAGACAATATCAGCAGGAATGTCAAGCCCTGTTCTTCAAAGTGTAGGCACCAATGGCAGCTCATCAGAGACAGAACCATGTTTATGAGTCCAGCATTAACCTGATGTACTGAGGAAATGAGGACAGGAGATTTTTGGTTTTGCTTTTACCTCTTTGATGAGAATTTCAGCCACTTCTTTGTGATTATTGAGAGCAGCAAGGTGCAAGGCAGTGAAACCATCTTCCTTTTTGGAGTCAACCAGCTGTCGAGCTCTTGCTAGAATCTTCTTTACGGCTCTAGGGTGTTAGAGGTTAACCAGAGACAGAAGTGTCACTTTATCATGAAGGGAAATAACAGAGAAGAGACAGACCTGCCTCTTCTGCTCAGTTTCTATCAATGTTCCCAACAGCAAGTGACGCCTGCTCCTCCCCAGCAGCACGTGCACACTCTGCTCATGTCCCACTTCCGAATTACTGCTAATAGAGCAAGGAATTCCCTCCGAAATGGGTGGTGACTTCCCCTGTTCTCAGATGGGTGTTTTCCTGATAGGATTCACAGCTGTCCCATATGGATTCAGCAAGACTGACTGGGAGTATCCCGGGGATTATTACCGTGGTTTGTTCACTTACAGTTTGTTGCCTTTTAGAGCGGAATAGTGGAGCAGGTTGAAGCCTTGACAGTTCTGGACAGTGAAGTCAATGTTGGGGACTTCAGTGAGGATCTCAATGATGATCTTGTAGTCTGCAGTGATGGCACAATGCAGGGGGGTGTCTCCTTGAGAATCCTGTACGAGGAGACAAAAGCAGAGCACGGGTTACCTCAGTGTTGAATCAAACCGGCTACCTCATTTTAGACAAGAATACACAGTGTCACCAAATCCCATCAACTCCAGAGCAAACATCCAGGAGTCACTGGCAACCCTAGTGGGTTCACAACCTGCGTGAAATCGGTTAACTGGGTTTCAAGTCCAGCTCCTGAGTAAACAAGTGCTAACACTTCTACACAGCTTTGAGACTGACCCAGCCAAGTCCAGTCCCATCATCATATGCATGTGCCCTAAAACGGGCTAGGTCCAATTCTCCACTGCTTTCTTTTTGCCTCTTCTTCACCAAATAAAAAAAAAAAAAAAAGAAAGAAAGAAAAAGAAAAAAAAGGACTTGCAAAATGCAGACTCACCGGGAGGTTGACATCGCAGTTGAGCTCGCAGAGGGCCCGCACCACCTCTGTGAACCCCTGGTTGACAGCAATGGACAGCGCCGTGCGCTTTGCGTTGTTCAGCAGGTCTGGGCTGGCTCCTTTAGCAATGAGCAAGCGGGCAACCTCAGCTTGGTTTCTGGTTTAAGAACAAGAGGAAAGATTAGATTTCCATGCTCTGCAGATAGAATATTTCCTCCTTGTAAGGCAACAGAATTTCTCAATTTCTGTATCCTCTCCCCACCTTATCTCCTCTCTTTATTAGAAAAAGAAGGCTAGAAGGTTAGATTAACACATGAAGAAATGAACTTAGCTCTGAAGCTTAAGGGACAATTTCTAACAGGGAGAAGAAACAGAGCAAAGTTGTGCTCTACCACACTATCCTCACACAGACTGGTCATTGATACCTGCAGGTGTCCTTCTACCCTCCCCAGGTCTTGTATGAGGTAAAGCAAAGCACGAAGACAGGTCTCCTACCCAAAAGCTGTGTAGTGCAGCGCTGCATCGCCCTCCTCATCCCTTAGGTTGATGGCAGCGTGTGCCTGAAGCAAAATCTTCACCACATCCACATGCCCCTGGTAGGAGGCAACTTGCAGGGCAGTTCTGCCCTGATTCTTTGCGTCAACCTAAGGAAGGGCAGAGACACAGCAAACAGCTGCTTAGGAAACAGCAGCATTCATTTCTCTCCCATCCTTTTCCCCACTCTGCTATGAAACTTTACACTAGTGTTTTAAAGCAACACAACAAAAATTAACCATTAGGATGACCTCAGGACTTGCCTTGTCTGGGTACTTCAAAAGGAGCTCCCGAACTTTATCTGCGTTGTTGAGTGCTGCCCAAATGACTAAGCACCCGACATGGTCCGACTCTGTCTTCTGGGACAGCAGTTTCTCCAGAACAGTGGTCAAAGTACCTGGAGAAAAAAGGGACAGCTTCCAGCTACCAGGATCAAAGAAAACGTGGGCATTTGTGTGACTGCTCTCCCCTACGTGACCCTGACCTCTAAAGAAACAAGTATGCTGGGGCTATAGAAAGTTTTCTTGGCAGATGTGCAAAATGGACAGTAAGTCCAGCTTCAGCTTGGAATGGGAAAAATACTCCTCAGTTTGACAGCACTTTCAGAAAAGGACCTGCCAGTGTAGCATATTAGCATTCAAGGATTAATATCTTTTATCTTCCTGCAGGAAATGTAGTGGGATGGAACAGGAAACTTAGATAATTCAAGGCAGTAGCAAATACCAAGATTAGGGTAGTGCTGCAGGTAGTATTCATGAATCCTAAACCTCATGCTTTCCTTCTAAGACCAGCTTTGCTTTCCCAATAGGGAAAACAGAGGTAGTTTTTGTCCTTCTTCCACCTAAGGAAGGCCAAGGCAGCTGCAGTTTAACACTGACCAAAGAAGGGGCTGCTGTTACCCTGGAGCAATCACTCCTCACCCCTTGAGGGACAAGGCCTCCCCCTGCTCCTCACTTTTCGACTCCTTTGCGTTCTCCGTGGTCATGAGGTTTGCTTCCTCCTCCCTCTGGTAGGCTGTCAGACAGGCTGGGTTGAACGTCCAGGACTGCCCCCCAACTGATACTCGCAGGTCTCCGTCCCCGTACACCTTGATCACTTTGCCAATGTGTCCTAGTGTCTGCAATGGGAAGAGAGAAGTGATTTTTAAAAGCCAACAGGGGTCTTTGCATGTCAGAACCCATGTAATGCTTTAATGCTTTAAGAGTGGCTTCGCAGGCTGGGCAAGGAGAAGCACTAAATAGCAACACAACTGCAGGCAGCTCCCACTTTAAGCACGTCAGATGGTTTTCGCAGTCTCTATGTTACAGATTTACACAAAAAGCATTTCCTGGACAAGTTACAAATGTCTGGGGAGGAAACTGGTGAAACAACAAAACATGGTTTTCACAGTCCTGAGATGACTGACAAAGCTGGGATTAGGAAAGGTTTCCTCTATGCATTTAACTGCTCCTGAGGATCCCTGTATTCTGCTCCTGGTTTCATCAGGCCGTTTTAAGTGGACTCTCTTTCCTGCCTCATCTCAGAGGATTAGGGAGGCCACAAGAGAACGTGTTTACTTTGGTTACTTTGGACTAAGTGACCTGCCGAGGTCCCTTCCAAAGTCATCCAGTCTGTGATTCTGTGACTACATTACATTTCTTTGCAACTTGCATGTTTGCAATAGCTTTTTTGGCCGCAAGGTCTCAGCGGTCCCAGAAATGCCTGGGCACCGAGTGGAGGGCAGTGCAAGCCCAAGCGCCGTTACTGATTGCACAGGGAAGCTCAGGAAACCCCTGCATCGTCCAGGAACTGACGTGCACTCACAGAGGCCATCTCATCTGTCCACTCCCCATGACCAGGTTGGAATCGCTTCACTGTTTCCATATCATCTATCACCCGGACAACATCACCAACCCAAAAAGTGTTGAGCTACAAGAAAAAGAAAGGTACAAGCTTTGGGGACATGAAGGCAAAAAACAACACCAAAAACAAAACTATACACACCCCTCCATCCCTCCACCAAATCCCAGCCAAATGAGGCATTATCAGAATATTACATCCCCTCACCATAGCAGACTCAACACTGCAGATTTTAATTCACCTTAATAAGAGGGTTAAATCTGCTTGTTAAAGCAGGAATAGAAATACGCTATTCAGACTGGGCCTATAATTTGAAGGAAAAAAAATTAAAAATCTTTCAGAATTTTGTAGTCTTCCAGCAGCTCCTCCCATGCCTGTTAGCTCTTTTGTTGGATTAAAGTGTTGGAGTAAAGACTTGGGCCATCCAGAACTATCAGGGAGATTTTTGAATAAGAGACACAAGAGACAGAAAAACATGAAGACAAGAGAATAAGCAAGAAAACAGAATGAAATGGAACGACATGGAGGACGATACATCACAGATGAGAGGTTACCACAGAGGATGCAGAAGGATTGCAACTTTATTGCTATCAGCCTTACTACAGAAGCTGAAATCAAGAAATAGAATTTACCTTAACAACTTACAGCATTTAAAATGCAATGACTATCCCAAATGGACAACCTAGCAGGCCAGTTCCCACAGGCTGCTGCCACCTGGTTTAGTTTGATGGCTTGCGGGAAATCGAGCCCAGCCGCGTTGCTGTCAGAACAGCAGCACCTTCCTGTGGCACTGACTTGAGGCACGTGGTGTTTTACCACCACCAGATGAATTAACAGTTGTTCCCTGCAGCACTGAGGGTTCTGGCCAGGCTCCCCCATCAACACCTACCTTAGTCAGGGCTCCAGGGTGGAAAGTCCAGCGGGTTTCGCTGTTGAACTGGACCCTCACGTCCCCTCTGTCCGTGATTCTGTGCACAGTCCCTGTCTGGCCAATGAACTTTTGATAGGGGAGGAAAGAACAAAAACAAAAACAAACAAGGGAAACCCCCTAAATAAATCACATTGCTTAATAGTGGGAAAAGCAGGCAGCCAAAGGACAGGTGGCTAAATAAATCCTCTAATTTAGACTCACAGCACTCCCAAATCTGTTTTAATGATATGCAGTCATTTGCTTTTCTGCAGTTCTCTTGCAAGAGAGATATACCTGAACCTGAAAACAAATCTGACTCCAGGGTGCTACCACTGAAGACTCTGCATTTATTTGCTCAACACAGTATAGTAACAGAAGCTGTTGTGTTACACAGAGATTCTGGTAGCTTCCTAGCTAGTGACTACTGTAGCTTAACATAGTGACTGATAAATTACTGGAAGAATAGGAGCAAGCAGAAACTTACCTCAGCCATCTTGGGGTTCCAGCCGCCGTGGCCCTCTTGCATCTCCCGCAAGATGTCAATGTCCAGCAGGCACTTCACCTTGTCCCCGTGCTGGAATGGATGCCTGTCTGTGCTCTCTTTTTTCTGCAATTCAGCTGGTCTTCCTGCAGGGTAGAGCGACACCACTCACACACATGCAATAATATGTTTTGATTATCTTATATGATCTTACACTACTGCAAGACTGAGTTGCTTTACTGACCATCCCGTAAGCAAGCAGTTGTTGACAGGCAGAACATTTTTTTTAATGATACGCATTATGTGGGAACGTTATGGAACTACCTCCTGATTTGTGTATTCCAAGCAGAATAGTTTTAATGTCAGAACCACAGAAGTGATTTGTACACCAGCATAAGACTTCATTTGCCAACAGAAAACTTGCTCCACACACCTAATTTTGGGAGATGCTCTTTGTAGTAAAAGCCTCCAGGTGCCTCCACAACACATTTCAGGTCCACTTTCCCCTTGTGTCCAACTCGGTAGACGTTTTTGTTACCATCAGACCACACGACGCTGGCCACACTACGGCCAGTCTCTATATCCCAGCCTCGAATATCGACCACACGTCCAGTTTTGCCTTCACCACCTGACAGAAGAAGAAGAGAAATGTATCCAACTTGCATTCTCAGAGACCAGCATAGAGAAACCTGCTTGATACTGGGATGTTTAATGAGGTACAATTTAATAATGTTTTTATCTTTCAAACACAAGGAGAAAAAAGCACAAGAGAAATATAAAGCGAGAAGAAAAATAAATGAGATGTTCTCCTCACATATTTTTATTCTGCAGGAAACCTAGCAGGTATTATTGCCCTTGAGACTGTCAAATGAATTTGCCTATGGCATCAGGCATCCAGATTTAAAAGGAAACAAATACATACATACAAAGCATCCCTGTTCATATGCTTTTCCCCAAAGAGGACATAACAAAAAAAGAGCTTACCATCTTGGTTACCCCATTCCCAGTCTGGGCCACGGACTACTCTTGCCCCCTGGAAAGTTCCTTTTAATGTGATACGAGTCAGATTCTGTCGGGGACTCACCAGGACTCTGAAGAACAAAACAAGAGAAATCAGATTAATTTACTGTTAACTCTTCACATTCTCTAAACCTCTGTTCCAGCCAGGATCAATAATGTCAGGTACCACACCTACTCAGAGCAAAACATGTCCCAAGTTCTCAAGATGACTGAAAAATGAGAGAAAGCAGTAAAAAAAAAAGGTATAACAGAGACAATGTTGACCCCAAAAGCAGTCTCCCTAGGGAGGTCAAAATATGTAGGCACTGTTCCCCGACAGTAAATCTCTGCGTGGTTAAATGGTCCCCACTGTCACCCCACTTACGGCTGCGAGTGCGCTGTTTCGTAGCGCTCGAAGGGATGGGGCAGGTCGTGCTTGTTGTTCATGTAACACTGCGTGCACAAGTCGTAGTCAAAACACATCTTGCATTTCCAGCGCATTCCCCGGATCCCATGCTTCTTGCAACAGTCGCAAATGATGTTAGGGTGACGGACACCTAAGAGAACAAAAGAATATCAGCATCTACACACCGATTCGTAGAAACTAGACCAATGATGCTACTAGAACTACATTAGAATGTTTTAAACAGAAATATTACATACTATGCAGGCACGGAAGAAGGTGCAATCAGAGCAAATTAAAAACCCTCTAAATGCACTAAGATGGCATCAAGCTTGAGCCAGTAATCCCTGCTTTGACAGCTCGGGACAAGGCCACACTATTATTGCAGGTGTTTGGATGTGAAGCTGCTTTACATGACTGCTCTCTCCCCCCACAGCAGCAAAATGAGACAAGTCATTTTTAGCGAGTTGGCAAGACTGTTTTCAGAACAAGTTTACAATTTTTGCAACATTTTGAAAAGACTTTCAAAATGTTTCTTTGCGCTACATTATGCCTGTGTTAGAAAGCTGCAGGCTGACTCCTCTCTTCAAAACCTTGCAACAATTTTTATATAATCTAACAAATTATAAGGCAACATTCAAAAGAGAAAAAGAGTCCAGAGGACAGAATGTGAACACAGGTTCTTACAAAGGAGCTGCCTCATTTTCATGGATGATTCAACAAAAGTTTTGTCACTTTTCTCATCTTCACTAAAAAGCTCCCTGCTGAACAGTGATCCTGTGGCAGATAAGCCCAGTTCTTAAGCAATCTTGATCTATTAGAGCAGCATTTTTAATTTCTGCACATGGAGGTACCCAAGCAATGCTCATCGTTGCATCTGTCGCCATCAGGTGGCTGTCAGTGCACTGCTCAATACCCATCCAGGGGCAGTGGTAGCAAAGGCTTCCACGAGCCAGCCGCAATACAACTCCAAGCTATTGGCATTTCCCCAGGGAATGGCAGGAGAAGCAGGCGTTACACGTGCTAAAGGAGTCTGCTGTACAGAGGCTGTGCGTGCTGCCCAGGCCGTACCCACCTATCTGCGCGTTGTCGTACAGGAGAAGGTCGTAAGCTCCTTGGTAGCCGGTCCGGTAGTTGGTCCTGTTGCCTTGATCCCACTGCACCACCACAGTCTTATCCGGAGTGGTTGGGCTGCCGGCCCGGCCGATCTCCACCACGGTGCCCACGTTGCCTTCGCCGCTGTCCTGGTTGCCCCATTTCCAGTCCACTCCGCGGACCACCCGCATCCCGACCTGCATGCTGGCGTTGGAGTCCAGGTCCATCGCGGTGCACGGCGCTCCTCAGGCGTCCTCCGTGCAAGGGCTCCTGGAGACGGGCACCGTCCTCAGTGAGACGCCCGGCAGCATGCTTAGCGCACCTAGCGAGAGCACAATTAATGCAATTAATGGCATTAATGGCACAGCACATCACAGCTGTAGCGTTACAGCAAGAAGAGAGGAGGATGTTTCAGCTCATACCCTTGGTGCAAAAGCCTCACTGAACAGACAGGACCAGGACTTTTTCTGGATTGCACATTTCCCAAAAGGAAAACAAAACTTAAAACCTCCAGCTCATTACCCCATCCTAGTGTAAACAAAGTGAAAAGAGACTAAAGAGATCACATCACTGAGGAATGACCTGAAACTCCCAATCAAACAGTTTGTGCCAACCCAAAGACCAGAACCTCGCTCCTCCGAAGTGACTTCTGCTGACTTCATCATCACTTAATCCACAATGATAACCAAGCACCCCAAAGCCTGGAGAACAACAGCAGCAGCAGCAACAAAAGATTAAAAGATTTTATTTCTATTTAGATTAAACCTTAATTACAGTCCAGCTGGTATTTTTAAAGTAACAGCTGCTTCTATCAAGCTAATTGGAGGCCTTCTCTCTTCATAGTGTCATAGGCAAATCTAGCTCCAACCTCACAAAAAATAAGTGATAATTAAAATGAAATTTCAGCTTTTCTTACCTGTGTACTTTATACAAAACAGGGACCTTCACAGCTTCAGTACAATGGAAAGGATATGCAAACTTATCCAAGCATTCCGAGGAACAATGATTCCTCTAAAATATGCCAAGGCCTTATGAGGGTATGAGAGAAAAGAACTGGGGAAGAAATAAGGGCAGAGCTGCAGCCTGGGCTGGGGTCAGTGAGAGTCTGGGGTCGGCTCCGAGGCCCCGCTCCATGGAAAGGCGCACAAGCTGCCTGTTCACATACGGCATCAGGAGCATCTTTGTGGCATGTTGCTAACACTAATGTCTACCCATAAAACAACTGAAGCCTAAAAATAAACTCCTCCTCCAGTCAAACATCCCCTTTTAAATGTATGAAGGAGTGGGTTGGTGCAGAACCAAGTTTCCAGCACGCAGGAAGGGCCTGATTTCTGTTCAGCTCCAGCATTTCTGTAGCTTCAGGCTTTTCCTGCTACTCGTCCCCGTGGCTTCTAAATACCTCTCATGAGAGCAGCAGCAAAGGTAAATTAACTTTTCAGACTTCACAGCGTCTTTGTCTCTAAAAGCTGGCCAGCAGTGCTTTCATTTTAGATTTCCTTTAGATTCGGCCGCTGGTTTCGTTTCCCGACAGCGCCAGGAAAACGCAGCCGGGCTGGGACACGCGGAGAGGTTCCCAAGCGGAGACCGCAGCTGCCAGGGTCACAGTCAGGAGGCAGATGAGCCCACACCACCATCCTAAGGTGTAGGATTCACTGCCCCTTCTCTGCAGAGGTGCAAGAGGACCCTAAACTATAGATTGGCATTTCAACGAGAGCCATTTATAGGCAAAAGTTGGTGTCAGATTGGGACCTTATTAAGATTTCACAAGTCAGCGAGTGTCGCAGCCTCCCCAAGGTGCAAGACATGCAGGTGACCAGCTAAGCAAAACCCAGGCACAGAACTTACAGCTTGACACTTTTTCCCTCTGTCTTGATCTGCACGAAGCCAAATAACCCGAGTTTCACTGCATGCTCGAGTTTGTTATTGGGAGAAATTCCGAATAGACCGGAAGCCAGATGCAAAGAGTCAGGAATATCATGTTCTTTTGTGATCGTCTATATGGGGATTTTTGATTCACCCTGGAATTTACTGCGAAAACTACAACTTCCAGTCACCTGTGATGACAAGAGATGCAGAAAAATGAACTTGCTTCCAGAACCAAGCGCTATCTGCACTGCCTCAGTCCAAACCACCTTTGCCACCAAGCTCTACACACCAAAAGAGGATCGTTGTCAGTGACAAGCTATGAAATAAGTGGAAAAAAAAGGGATACTATACAGCAATGGAGCTAATATCTGAGCTCCTGGTAAGCAAAGTATTTTTTATGAGTTAGTTCAACACTGATTAATGGCCTAGACCCATGCAATAAACTGGGTTGCACAATCGGTCAATGTTTGCTGTAGCCAGCACAAATGCAAACAGGACCTTCAGGAAACAGCATTGATCAACCAAAAATAAACAGCTGTCAGATTTCCCACAGCAGAGGCTGTGGTATCCCACAGAAAGGTGCAATAGCATTTGCCAACTCAGGCCTAGCTGAAATTAGGATTTCTGGACACCAATTGTCAAATACTGCAAAAAAATCTACTCCCCTCTACTAACTTTTACTGGGTGCAAAAAGCTTTGTGGTTTAAATATGTCGGATCAGCGCTCATCTAGTCCCTGGGGAATTAAGATCAACGACAAGCAAAACTCTGGAGTGGGAACCTAGTAGAACTCTCCTTTATTACATCCCATAAGGTAATTGCTCATAATCCTGATGAAAATTACTTCTGGCTTTTGATGAACTGCGTTGTTTTCAGAAGGGAGAATAACATATCAGCTCGAGTCACTTGCTTTAATTGGCTCCGACAGCTTGCAGATTGGGGCCTCAAGCCCTAAAAAACTCAGTAGCTGGGGAAGATCAGAACCCCAATGGCAGAAGAATCAGGAAAGGTAAAATAGGTTTCCCAGGCTGAGGTGCTAATTGCCCTAGAAACACACTTTTCTCAATGAAAAGGACATTCCAACAAAAAGGTAAGAGAACAGGAGGAAAAAAAACGAACAAAAATCCAACAGAAATCCAAGGGGGTTTTCTGCTAATGGCAACCTTAAAATATGACCATTTGAGCAGCATGGTAATTAGATGCTTTATTAAGGTATAGGAGAAGGAACAATGTGAGCCAGTGACATGATTTGATCCGATGTTAAGCAATGGGAAGAGCAAACGAGGGGGAAGAAAAGCAAGCAGCCCAACAACAAAAACTACGCAAGACCAACGGGGTTCCCAACGAGAACACCAGAGCCACGCGTTACTCTCCCTGTGAGCACATTCCCCACACCCTGGCTTCCTCCCATGAATCAGAAACCCTTGCAAAACGAACAGGACTCTGTCTGCCTGGGCACAGAGCTCCCCATTCTATTCCCGCCACCAGGGATCCCTGGAAAACAGCGGTTGGAAATCAAAAGGGCACGATCCATTCCGTCACGAGAGGCGCAGCACGAATCCTGCAGTTCTAGATCAGAGGTGACACGAACTAAACTAAACAAAACAGATCAAGTGGGAACAGGGGAAACACAGCAGAATTACCAAACTGGAGAGAGTCTTCAGGCAAACCACGGGCAACCAAGACTGGTCTGTGCAGGGAACCAACACTGGTGTCACATGTGGGACATTGGCTTGTCCACAGTGATCCCACAGCCACAGGCTGGTCTATCAAGGTAGCTAAGAAAGCCGTGAAGATCACCCTTTACCAACCAAAAATGAAACAAGGTTCAGCCTCCAAACTCGCAGCGCTTCCAGTTTTTGCAACTTTGAAACATCCAGCAAAGCTTGAGTGGGAAGACACTGTTGCACGTGCTCCCTCTTCAGTTGCTGCTGAGCGCTGACCATTAGCAAAGGACACTGTGCAAAAATAGTAGCTCAGGGGAAACACAACATCAGCAACCAAAGCACAATGTTCAGAAGAGTCCTAGCTGTGCATTAAGGGCCCCTGCAAACTGAAACGGGAGAAAAAGAGGTTCTTTATGCACTAATTGGGCAATTTTCATAGTCATATAGCTTCGAGCGTATAAAAAAAATAAGTATTAAGAATATCTATTGATGCGTTTAAAACAATATGCCAGTATAATAAGCAAAGAACTAAAGCAACCCAAGTATTGCACAATTCTGGAGATTATTCTCAGGCAGTGACTCTGAGATGCACTATGCAAGAGGGACAAGAAGGGAAACCTATTTACCTCGTTGAAGCCTAAAGAGAAAATTATTCAACAAAACAGAATTGGTGGTGACACTGTCAAACGACAACCGAAAAATTCTGCCTGTGACATATGTTACAGGCAGAGTTGCAAGTCCTAAATGAGATCATTACGTCTTTTTGCCACAGAAAGAGACAAGAATAGCACGGAAAGCAGGCACGGGGCGCACAGGACACACCAGAGAGGGGACTGTGGGGCCTGTCACTTGACACCTCATCCACTGCCCCGCTGTCACCTGCCCCGGGGACCAGCTTGCCTGTGAGTTGTGGTTTCGGGTGTCTGCCGGCAGAGCAAACCACACACAGGCAGCGGTTTCGGTGCAGATATAGGTGTAAATTCGGCCCTTGTTTTTACTGGTCTGTTCCGGGAACTGCAAACACGACACGGGCACAACCGGGGGGCAGGTGGGAGCAGCACGTGCCGCAATTCTGCTATTTACCTGAAACCGGGTGCGCAAAACTGGGCTCCTGCGCTCTCAGGTGTCACCCCAGCGAGGAAGGGCGTCCCTGGAGGAAACTACCCGTGTTTACACCCCCGGGACAGCTCGTCCAGGAGAAGGGGAGCCCAGAAGGGCAAAGGAGAAGCCGGCTCGAGGTGGAAGGAGCGGCCGGCTTCCTCACCGCGGACGGGGAGGCCGCACGTACCTGAGGAGGCCGAGGGCACCGAGGCTCCGGGCAGCCCTTCAGCCCCGGCCCGGGGCTCCGCGCGTCCCTCCGTCCCTCTCCTCCGGGCACGGGGCCTGCGGGGAGCGGAGCAATGACCCTCCCCGCCGGCTGGATGCCCGGGGAGCACCGAGGCGCACGCGAAACGCCGGGAACCCCCCCGGCACCCCCGAGGCCTCCCCGCGGCCCGCGCCGCCGCGCACACCCGGCTC
>JAWLRI010000257.1:671410-690258 GCA_034781795.1 Crypturellus tataupa | reverse complement strand
GGCCCGGATGCCGCGGCCCCTCCGCGCTCCCGAGCGGCGCCGCTTCCTCCGGGAGACCGCGGCGGGCGGGCGGGGAGGGAGGGCAGCGCGGGCCCCCCTGTCCCCACGGGTTATTTTTTCCGCTCGCTGCTTGGCGAGGAGGGAAGGGGAAGAGCCGGAACCAGCGGATTTCCCCCTTCCTTCCCCTTGGCAGCGCGGGGGAAGCAAAAGTTTTTTCCTCCTCCTGCCGCTCTCGCCCCTGTGCCCGGTCCCTTCGCCCTCCGCTCGGCGGCTCCTCCCGGCCCCCAGCCGTGCTCCCCCCCCGGGCCATGAGCCATAAGCGGCTCCTGCGGAGCCTTCCCGTTCCCCTAGAGCTGCGAGGGAAGGAGGGGATCGTTATCCAGCGGCAAAGACCCTGCTGGAGCCGTGCGGGGGGAAACTGAGGAATTTGCATCGGAGAAAGGCGGTTTGGGAGGAAATAAGCGGACGCTTTAGCCCAGCGAGGTGCTGGCGCGGGTGCGCAGCGGCCCCAGGCCGCCATGGGCACCAGCGTGTGCTCCCGGAGGCAGAAGGGGCTCCTGCAGACCGGCTTCTGCCTGGTGGCGCTCGCCTGTTTGGGCTCCGGGGTTTTCCTGTACGGCCACTTGGAGCAGAAGGTGCGGAACGCCGAAGCCCTGGCCCAGAAGTACAAGCAGCAGCAGGAAGCGCTGTCCGCCCAGCTCCAAGGTGAGTGACTCCGTGGACGCACGCTTTCTTCCCTGCAAACTTCCCTCTCCTCCCTGCCCAGCCCTGGCACCGCTAGTGCAGATCAGCTCCAGCCTCTAAGGAGCTCCAAGGAGACCTTGTGTCCCGTCTCTTTCTCCCCTTCACTGGTTGGAATTAGAGCATTTGTCATCAAGCCATGTACTTCCCTTGCAAGAGAAGAGACCTGCTACCTCTCTGAGAGACTCACGTGGCTCTAGAAAAGTCCTGCCGGCCTCTTAGGGGCTGCTGTTGGTAGCTGCTAAAGCGGATGTGGTGGGAAGAGGGTGGAATGGGATTTCTGGGCCTGCTTTGGAGAACTGTGCTCTGCAGGGCAGTGAGCGCTTGTGGCAGGAGCACCGGTGCCCTGGGAGCAGCTGAAAGGCTGCAAAATAAACATAATGTGTGTGTGTCTATATATATATATCTCCTTCCTCTTTAGTTCTCTGTTGCTGTCCTTAAATAATTGTCTACCTGTGGCAGAATGACATTTTTAACCTGGAGAAATTCATGTCTTCTGGGTTAGATATTCTCAGGTGATTTTGTTTGCAGTGTTGTGTGTAATTTAACATTACACACGTACTTCTTGCCTTCAGGGCTCTGTATTTCTTTCTGTAAACGGGGAAGAGGGGCTTTGGGAGCTCTATGAACTGGCCTGGGCTGCGGCAGGTTCGCTGCTCTGTTCCCGCATATTTTTCCCACTTCCCGCTCCGTGAGTGGAGCCTTTCAAGCGGCTGCAGCTCTCGACGCGCTGCGCGCCCCGGCCACGGCTGCCTCCAGCCTCTGCCTCCACCGCAGCGAGATCGGAAATGCAGAACTGAGCTCACGTTTCTCTGGTGCGTCAGCAGCTCTTGCTTGTGTTGGAGAGAGGGATGGTTCTTCCTGGGAAGAACCTGGGAGATCCCCGGCTCTGGAATCAGCTGGCTCAAGCAATCGGCTGAGTCTGCTTATATAGTGTTTTTCCACCCAAAAAAGCCTGTTTGAATGGCAGGGCTGTAGTTGCTAACTCGCTGCCAGCCTTCCTGTTCCCAAAGACAGTGTTGCCATGGATACCTGCTTTATTTTGAGAACACATTTGTCCAGCTCTTTTGGCAAAGGTGAAGCTCTCTGGATTTGGCCGGTGGAAGAGGCCTAGCGATGGGCAGAGAGGAGCAGGGATGTCCTGCACACGCTGCTGTGGGCTGTATTCGCAGCCCATAGCAGGCATTGAGGTGCACATTTGTCCCTGTCTGCGTGAGCTGAGGAAAAACTTGTGTGGGATGAAATCCTGGAGTTTATTTTATGCCTCTCCCTGCTCTCCTAGTTGTGTATGAGCACAGATCCAGGCTGGAGCGGTCCCTGCAGAAGGAGAGAGGGGAGCACAAGAAGACGAAGGAAGGTGAGTCTCCTGGGGTGGCTAAAAGCCCCCGCTGTCCTGGGGAGGGTCTGTGGGTACCCAGAGCACTGTGGGGACCTTGCCAGATCCTGTCCAGGTGAGCCCCATCCCCGCTTGGTAAGAGGGCAGTTAACTTGGCCCCTTCCCATGGGCAGAAGGTGCTGGGAGGTCGTGGACTGGGACCTAATGCCACCTGAGTCCTCAGCTTAATCTGAATAACATCCCTTGTGATGTAGCATCTGAACACTTTAAAGATGATTAGCTCTATCTGGCACTAGCCTGGGTTTTCTTCTTGGAAATAAATAAGGTTGCATTGGTGCTATCAAAATGCAGCTGTAGCTGGGCTGAAGTGGGAAGACACTTGCCTACAGAGCAGGGAAAGGAGGACATCTGGGCCAGGCGAAGTGGGTGGACTCATTTCATGGAAAGTACGACTGTATTTTTGAGGGCGCTGAGTAGGAGTCTCCTGGAAGCATCTGCACGCCGGCTTGCTGAGCTGCAGCCTTCCCCTTAGCAAGGGGCTGTTTCTGTTCCTTCTGAAAATATAAACCAGATCCTTGTAAATCCCAGCTCATTAAATTGTTTCCTCTTCCACTTCTAGATTTTTTAGTGTATAAATTAGAAGCTCAGGAAGCTCTCAACAAGGAGAAGGTGGGTACAGTCTGTCTTTGAGAACGTTTGTGTGTTTGTGCGGGTACACAGATGGGGAAGGACTTGTCACTACTATTGCTGTGCCAAGGCCAGTTTGTGAGGATCTGCTTCAGCTTTGGGAATGCTGTGTCAGGCTAGAACTATCCTGCCTGCTTTTCCACCCCCTCCCAATTCTCAAGTCTGATCAGGAATAAAATCAACAAATACCCTAATGCATATAAAATACCAAGGCTTATGATGCCTCATTCAGCAAGGGCAAAGAGGGGCTCAGGCATGTGGGTTAGGAAGAAATGCATCCCTGGATTATTTGATGTTATGAGCTGGCTTTATCCCTGTCTTAGAGCATCTGTTGCTGATGCTGGAGGAGAGGGATTGTTTTCAGCTGCTCATCTGTGGCTGCTGAAAGTCATTCCATTATGGAAAGAAGCTCATGGGTGAATATCAGAATATTCTAATGCATAGGCAGCTGCCTTACAGTTCATGCTCTTTCACTGGTAAAATTTCTTATCCTGTTGAGTACTTTGTAAGTCAGATTGAGGGTTATACTGGCAATAGCTGTGCTGATCTATAGACATATAGATCTTAGCAAAGGTGTATGTGGTAGGAGGGGAATTTCATGTCTTGAGTGCTGAAGTGCTGGTGCAATAGTGAGGATTTATATGCTGGGGGCAGAAGGGAAAAGCACAACCCCTGGGGAGACATAAACAGGGCCATTTAGTGGTGCAGATCCCTTTATGCTCTTGGTTTGTGTCAGCTCAGTTTGAACAGTGCCTGCTTACTGGAGTTTGCTTTAGGGTTACTCAAACAGAGTGAACTAATTGGAAAATTGAGAGTAAACTCTCAGAGATCTGTTAGATTTGATTTTCTTTTTCCCTTGTTAAATGGTGCAATTTGTGCAGAGATGAAAGTGTAGTGATAGCAAAGACTCCACAGCCTGGTTTGTGATAATTGTGCTATTTTTTCTCTAAATCAGTGAAAAGTGATCAAATGAAACTCTTTATTGCTATATTTAGGTTCAGAGCTCAGAAGAGAGCAAAGAGCATGACTTCTGCCTGCAATTTGTTAGCAAACCAGCAGGGTTGGTGGTTTTGGGAGGGCTCCTTTGCAGCAGTGCTCAGGCTGTATTTGTGCTGCTGATCTCCGTGTGCCCCTTCCCAGTCAGGATGTGTGAGTGGGAATTGGCTGTTTGTGCAGACACTTGTGTGCATCTCCTCTGCCTTGGGGTTTTTGGCCTAATGGCTCTCTGATCTTCTCTTTTTTTCCCAGCAAGATTCAATGAACAGATATGGGGCGCTCAGTTCCCAGCACAAGATCCTGAAGGTAAGGGAAGAGCCTGATTCTTGGTGACTGTCATCTCTGCCCTCAAGACCACACACTGGAAGGAAAGTCAAGGGTTTCGCTTCCAAAGGATCTTTGCATGGTCTTTGATGTGGATTTTTAGATACCTTAGCCTTGGCGTTTTGATCCCATGAGACAGCTCTGTCACTCACTCTTGTCTTTCTCCATTAGACCCATTTTCCCTGACTCAGGGCCCTTCTCTGTTAACACATTTTCTGTGCACTGATAGGGAGAAACTGCTCTGGAAAGGATTTCTGCTTTAGAGGAGGTGCCTTTGGGGCTCAGGGAATTTGTGCTGTGTGCCTGCTGAATTCAGGGGCTTCACCAGATCCTGAGCATATGGGATCTTGGCATTTTTACATATGAGTTTGCACCATTTCCTTGGGAAATGTGAGCCTTCAGCATCTCGCTGCTTGAGCAGGCGTTTGCAAAAAGCAATCCAGTCTGCAAGGGGCGAGGGGTCTGGCTCTGTCCTAAAATAGCAGCTGCCTGCGTCTGCTTCCTGCTGTGGTTAGACTTTATCTTGTTACGATTCTTCTCATCATCTTGAGTGGAGATTGGAAGTCTTTTTTTCCTTTTTTTTTTTTTTTTTTTTTTTTTAATATCCTCTTCCTGCAGATTCCAGGCTAGTGTTCCCTGGACATGCAGACAGGGAAGCAGCTTTAAATTAAAGGTTTATTGGCAAAAGTTTCCTAAAATTGCTGGAATCTAACAACTTGCAACAAGGTGTGCCCTCCCTTTGCTTGTGACCTGAGCATCCAGATACTCATGCCTTTCTGTAAAATGCCATCTCCAGAGCTGCTCTCTAAATCAGGGCAGAATTAGGTGTTCTTGAGGGACCTCTTCCCCCTTTTCCTACCAGTTCCCCAGGCTTCAGTGAGTTAAAGCTGCTGTGTTATTAAGGCACATTAGGCCCTGCATGTTGTCTGTAAGGTGGAGGTGGAAGGGGAGGACTTGCTGCCTTGAATCCATATGGCTGAGAAGTGATTCACAATTTCTCTAGGATTAACTGGCTTAAAGCATTGCAGAGCGCTGGGCATGAGGTGTAGGGAGCCACAGAGTAAAATGTGTTTAGAGGATGTTCTCTCTGTCTTGCCTCAACCCAATTTTGCATATATATGTGATTGCCATGACATTTGTATCTGAGCCTCTCACTGTCTCTGCTTGACTGAGCAAAACAGCATCTCTCTGAGGCAGAGGAGAGAACTGAGTCACACGGTAACATTGCATTTGGATGTGTGTATGTATATGTATGTCTGAATATGGCCAAGAGCTCCCTGGATTCCTTGGATTTGCCAGTGTACCTGAAGGAAATTGCCTGGTAGAAATGCCTGGGAATGCTCTGCCTGCAGACAGGCTGCTGCTCTAAAAGGCAATCGTATATAACGTCTTGGATCTTCTGATCAACAATTATAGCAAAACTCGGCATCTCTAGACTCATTCTCACGTTTGCGTATGTTGTCGCAGCTATTTTTAGGAGCTGGCTGGGGTTGAGGATGCTCCGTGTGCTTGATGAGCTGGACTTGGATGCTTTGTGTGACCTTGGTTGAGACACGAGTCTCTACAGCTTCCTGCCGTGCTCACAGGATGACTCTCCCTTCCCCTCTTTCTGGCTGTGAGCAGTCTGCTCCTTAGTGACACACCAAGTGCATCCCTTGCCAGACAGGATACAGGCTAAAATTAATTGACTTGAGTTGAAGAAGATTTAAAATTCCTCAGATTTGCTTATGATTTTTTTTTTAATCTTATTTGCTAATATTGGTGCTAATATTCTCTGAAGTGTTTGTTCTCAAAATGATATTTAAGGATACGGCAGTACTTCTGCCTATGGCTCTTATAAGAGCTGTAAGTACCTAATGTCTTTGAAAGCCAGAGCAAAAATCATTTGTAATCTCTGTGTGTGGGGGTTATGTTTTTTCCCTCCCGATCTTGTGATCTGATTAACCTGACAGCCTTGTCTCTCCTTTTTGTTCTTTTCTGAGAGCCCTCCACAATGAAAGCCTCTTGCTCTGTGCCATGTGTATTTTTGGAGCACAGTGACTTCTCTTTCCTCCTTTGAGCTGAGCTTTTTGCTCTGGGGCAGAGTGCCTGGGCCACAGGTCCTTTGTTCTACTGGGGCTAAATGCAAGCACTGAGAGCACTGAAAGGTTTTTAAAATAAAGTTAGAGATACAGGAGGGCTGCCTGTGCTGTAAGGAGCTGTTGTCAGGAAGGGGGAGGGCTCACCTGTGAGCTAAGAGATCTGCATCTGTATCTGGTGTTGACAAAACATGGAAGGACCCTGTGTGTTCCCAGGGGAACCCAAGAGGAGGTGAGTTCTGGTTCAGTGGATTTGACTAAAAAGATGCCTCAACATGTTTTGTTCACGGGCAGTGTGAGGGGACAGGACTGAGCTGCTGTTAGCAGATGCCTTCACAACACAGTCTTGAATGTAGGTCTTGGAAATACTTTATTTACTCCTCCTTACTTGTACTGACTCTGTCACTTCTTCCTCCTGGTGCAGAACCAGCATGAAGATGTCAAGAAGCAGCTGCTTGACCTGCAGCTACAACACAACAGTTTGAAACTAGAACATCGTAAAGCAGTGGAGACCCACAACCAGAAATATGCCCAGCTGCAGCAGCAGAAGGACAGCGAAGTCACAAACTTGCAGGGTGAGTATGGCAGGGAGCTGTGAAAACAATCAGTAGAAAAGGGGCTGAGGAGAACAGAGCTCAGGAGAGGAGGAAGGAAGTCTTCTCCAGACTTCCAAAGGTTTGCAAGCACCGTAGGAATACTGTTTTGGGAACAGGAGTGTTAAACTGACCAGTTGCCCTGGTCCATTTGAATTTAAGGATATATTTCTTGACTGTGAGGATAACAGGGCTGGAGCTGGTTGCCCAGAGAGGTTGTGGAGTCTCCTTCCCTGGAGATCTTCAAAACTCACCTTGATCCTGTGCAATGTGCTCTAGGGGACCCTGCTTATGGAGAGGGTTGGACTAGATGATCCCCAAGGTCCCAGATCTTTCAGTGATGCTGATTCTTTTTGCTGTTCAGGATGAATATTATAGAAAGATGCGCCACTGTAATTAGAAATATGTACTATGTTGAGTTGTAATCTAATTTACAATTCAGCCTAGAGCAAAGTGACCATCTCGTAATTGAAAGATACCCCTCCTTGTCATGGTGGTCTGCAGAAATCCCAGTGCACACAGTGCAGTTCTAATTATCTTTTAAGAGAGCTTCAGGCTGACATTTTTTGATACATTCTTCCTCTTTCCTGGAGGATGCAGAAGTATATTCAAGGCATTGAAATTTAAGTTTCTGTTTCTTGCTATTCAAGTGCCATGGAGCATGCAAAGAGCTTGAAAGGACCAGGAGCTTCTGGGCATATGTTTGCTGCAAAAAAGGGTAGAAATTAATGCCCTCAAGGAGCAGATTGTGCTGTGATTGCTTTCTGGAGGCTTTTTGTGGCCTCCTTTCAGAACACAGTTCCTTAACCTCCCAACTCCCAGGATTGAGGTGTCTCTGGCTTTTCTGCTGTCCTTCTGTTTAGCTGCAATGGATGAGAGAAATGGAGAAGGAACAAATATTCGTTCCTTAACAGCAAGTGTAACAGACTGATCCTCCAAAGAGGAGGAAGCCCCTCAGATGGGCAGAAGTCCTGAATGCTGGAAGACAAAGGGACTAAGGGGACACTTGTGTATTTGGTCCCTAGCTACTGCCCTGTGATAGTGGCTGGACTTAGAGCCCTAAGAGGTCCAGTGGGATTTATGGGAAGGAAGAGAGATGCTGTGCTTGCAAAAATAGTTCATTTAGCACATATCTTTCTTTTGTTGCAGATACAGTCTTCAAACTCAGAGAAGAGAGCAAGCTTCTCCGGAAGGCCCACCAGGAAGTTCACACGCAGCTCCTTAGCTCCCAGGTCTCTGGCAAGAGCATGTCCCATGTGATGAACATGGGGCAATGTGTCATGCACGCATCCTCCTCTTCCCAGTCATAAATAATAATAATTTCCTGCTTTCTGAACCAGGAAAATTCTCCAGCATAGTCTGTCTCCGTAGCTGAACATAGTTATAATACAAGAGTCACTCAGTTTGTATGGACCCAAACCAGCTTCTTCCTGTCACTTATATCATATTTCTGTTCCATCCTAAATGATGATGGATTGTGTCTGTTCATGGCTACAAAACTAATTGCAAAATTAATTCTTGTGCAAAAGCTATGCCAATGACAAGGCTGTAAACAGCATTGCTCAAAGGACTGATGTCAGTCAGTGTTTCCAAGGTACAAACATGATAAAATAAGATGCAAAACTGGCAAAGGGACAGTACAGAACATCCATGAAATCTGCAGGGACAGCTCAACCATGCTTGGGCTTGTTCCCATAATGGCTGTGCATTTCCCCTTTCATTTTAGTAGGGCTTTTTGGTAGACCCGTGCTGAACAACTGCCCCCAAAAAGCATCAGCGAGGGCTGGTTTAACCTCTGTGCCCTGCTCGTCCTCCCAGGCCCAGCTGGAGGAGTTCAGGCAGTTCAAGGAGGTGCTGCAGAAGATGCCGAGCTTCAAAGAGGTCGGAGCTGGGAAGGGGCAGGAGCAGCTGCAGACGCTGAAGGAGCAGCCTCTGGTACCAGGCAACAGTCCCTCACAGCTTGGGCAGCAGAAGGTGCAGTATTCCCAAGGGAGTGGGACTTTTGGGGAATTTGGGGGGTTTTTCAGTGCTGGGCTGTGAACCAGAGGGAGCTGGACAGGTTCCTTGAGGGTTCACTCTCCTCTTTTCTTCCGTGCAGGCTTTTTCAGTCCATCGGGAGAACCCTCACGCTGGGAGCCTGCTGGGAGCTCAGGTCTCGGGGCCTTCGCTGCAGGGCCAGGACTTGCCCAGCAGCGCGAGCCCGAGGCCGCAGCGTGACGGGCTCCTCACCCCGGCAGCCCCCGTGCGAGACGCCCGCGGGCCGCGCGCCGCTGCGCCCGCCTGGCCCCCGAGGCCCGGGGATGCCCCCGTGATCCGCTTCACCCGCACCGTGAACAGTTTTCCCAATGGGAATCCGGTAAGTTCTGCCCAGTCTCTGCCCCTCCAAGCTGTGGTCTTTGTGGTGTTGGTGTCTGTGGATTCTGCTTTCTTGGTCTGCAAACTGCCCTGGCCTGTGCACTCAGGAGAGTTTGTTAAAGAACAACCCTGAAAGAGGATTCTCGGTCCGGATCCTGCAGTATTTGCACATAGCAGAACCTTGCTGCCTCTGGGGCTGACTGTGTGAGCTAAAGCAAAGCAAATCCCTACAAAAATGGTGGTATAATTGCTGTATGGTTAAACTATAGTTATTAGCAGTTATTACAATGGCATTTTTTAAGAGATAGCCCTGCTTTTGCTTTCTGTCCCTTGGAGATTTACCTACTCAAAGGAGACGTGCTAAATGATCCAAATGATTTCTCCTTGGCTCTATGGAAGAATAAGGTTTGTTTTTATTACAGGCTGGTCAGACAGGGTTGTTTTTCTTTTCTGGAGCACTTCTGAGCCTATTTTTACTCTCAAAGAATCTCCAGCCTGAGAGCCTGCCAACTCAAGGGGATCTCTGAGGACGTGATGCAGTTAGGAGCTTGTGTGTGTGTGTCCTCTGTGCAGGATGTCAAGATGGTGCTGCATGTTGAGGGGAGAAGCAGCAAGGAAAACCAGGCTCCTGGACAGGAACTGTCTGACCTGAAACACCTGTCTGCAACGGAAAAGCCTCGGATATCAGACAGACACTCCTTGGGAGGCAGCAAACGGGTGCAAGTGCAAAGGTTAGTGATGCAAAACTCCCTTCCATTCCCAGGGGATCAAATGCCCTGCATTTAGCACACTGAAGATATTTTGCATAATGGAAGCCATCCATCTTCAGCAGCAAGGGGGACTAAAGAATGCCTTGAGTTACACAAATTAATGCCTCTTAATTAGAGTATTAGAGCTGAGACTTGTTCATGGTTTTCTGCTAATCAGTAATCCGTCAAGCTCTGCGAGAGCAAATGGAGCTTGAAGATTTGAAGGTCTGTCATCTTCCAGCTATAGGGTAATCTAGAAGCAGCAGGCAGCCACTCTGTTTGGCACATGATTTCTGCAAGGATGGACACCCCAGAATGGTGTGCTTTTTACTTAGGCCAAACCACCTCAGTTTTACTTGGTAACATTTTTATTTTTAATAAAGATGGAACATAAAGAGGACTTCTGTCTTTTTTTTTTTTCCCCAAAACTTAAATTTATGTGCTTGCATATGTGCAAGGTGTGAGTCAGTATCCATTTAGAATTGCAGTTTATTGCTTCATGGATACATTATCTTAGCACATGAATAAGAGATTAAAGTAGTTCTGATAGTAAATTGCATTTATAAAGCATAACTTTGTACTTATGTGGCATATTAAATGTTCTGCTTCATGCAGCAGTCAGGATAACTAATGCAATCGACTAATTTTGCCAGAAGCAGTAAATGAGCCCAAACTCCTGCATTCATTGGAATTTTTATTTGCTTGCCATTGTGAAATGCTGTTTTGAAATCTCCTAGAACGTCCCCACCTCAGTAGACCTGTTTTTCTCACCTTTGTTGCAGTTGGCCAGACATGGTGAACAAAGTGAATGCCCGGCTGGATGAAGAACAAGTAAACGGTGACCAAAAGAGCCTTCATTTTACCCCTGGGCCTGGGAAAGAGGTGCAGAACGGCAGCCCCAAGCTGCACAGCTGGACACGGGGTAAAGAGCTTCAAAAAGCTGCTCAGGAAGGCAAGAAGGGATGGACGGAGGAGGAGCAGGAGCTTGAGATGGGTAGGGTTTCCATGATCTTACGCTGTACAGTCATGACATTATCTTGGGTCTTCTCTAGGAATTGATTTTATTTATTTATTTAGAAGTGAGTTTATTTAGCTTATTGGAGGCAGAAAAATTCCCAAGTGCCCTTCGGGGACTAAAAGCAAATAAAGTCAAAGGCAGGTAATTTGGGCAGTTAGTTTATTTGTCAGTCAGCTGAATACCTACAGCTAGCTAGAGTGTGCAGTAAGTAACTGCATTTGGGCAACTGCAGCTCATTTAACACGTTGAACTGCTGCTCCTCCTGGTGCAGCTCTGCTCAGACCCCTGTGATAAGTCAGCAAACATTTCATTAAATGTTTTGCACTGAGTCAGCTAATAACAGGAGGAAAGGAGCATTTGACTTGGGATAAAGTGTATCCTAAGGCCGTGACACCAATGGAATAATCCATTAGTTGAGCTTGTGAGGGCAGAACCTCCTCACTTCACTTCCCAGGGAGACTCTTCCATTGGGCTGTGCTATGGGAATAGCAAAGTGAGGGAACAGCTGAATGCCTATTTGTGCTTTGTGAAATAACAGTCATTAAATTACTAGAGATGAAGGCCAGTTGTTTTAACTGAATTTTGGATCAAAGAGGCAAAATCACTTAAGCTGGGGAAGAAAATCCCAGGCCATAGGAACAGGAGGTGCGTTTGGAGACCTCCCTTTGGAGCGGAGCTTTGGCTTTGCTGCGCTCACCCCAGCTGTGCTCAGCTGCTGTATCTTGTTTCACTGACCTGGTTTTCAGCAAGTCCCCCGAGAAGAATTGAACTAATTGGTTCACATCAAAGTGAGTTTCCCCCTGCAATGAAATCGCCTCATGGCAGGGATAAGGGAGCGTGAGGCCCAGCAGCCCTTGACCTTCATGCCCTAATTGGAATTAACAACCAAAGTAATGACTCAAGCCGTGCTGCTGTCCCATAGGGAGCACTGCTGCCTCACGGGCACCTTTAGTGTTTTGGGGAGAAGCATTTGGCCCCTGCTGATGTTGGGCAGGGTGCCAAGTGCCAGAGCTGGCATGTGCTGGAGTTGTATCCAGTTCTTGAGGTTTGTGCCTTTCTGTAGTCAAAAGCAACAGTCAGACTTAAAAAAAAAAAAAAAAAAAAAAAAAAAAAAGGCATGGAAGACAAATTAGAAAATTGCCTCATTTTTCCCTCATTAGTGCCTCCTTCCCACCTTGCTGCCCCCTGCCTAGCTGGCACTGGGGAAGCAGCGTGTTAAGCTGCTGTTACTTGTGGTCGTTGGTCAAAGCTGGTGTCACTGGGGCTGTCGAGAGCAGCCGCATTAACCCCAGACAAGGTAGGTGTTGGCCTCAATCTGCCCGCAGGCTTCAGCAGATGACGCTCTGTGCTTCAGGAGCAACACTTCCCATTACCTGTCCCGGGAGAGCTTTGCTGTCAAGTTCTTTCTGAGGGGATGTGGGGAAATTCCATCCACTTGGAGTCCAGATCTGAGTCCGTATCAGTGATCCCTTGGGAGGTTTTTTATCCAGAGTATGTAGACCTGTCTTCTCTTCTTGCAGATGCTGGAATGATTGAGAGAGAGGAGAACATGCATCCACAGGAAGAGGCTGTTGTCCAAGAGCCCGTGGTAAGAAACATTGTGCGCTGGCATCAAGATGCATCCCTAGCTCTAAATAAGGATCCAGATGTTGGATCCAAGCTGAATGGTTTGGGGGGAACTGGAGGAGGTTGTTGCAGCTAAAGAGAAGTGTGAAAAGAGATGGAGAAACAAAGTTGCTTAATGTGTATAGATTTGGTCAAATATTTAAGGGGGAAATATGGAGGTGCTGCTCAGCTGCTGCCTCCCTAGGGAATGTGCTGCCTGGTGCTCACAAGAGGCTTTTCTTGTTCAGGTGCCAGATGATGCCGCAGACCCTGCCCAGGATCCCAATAACCAAGGTGAAGATGAGTTTGAAGAAGCTGAGCTGGAAAGACCAGATTTGAAAGAGGAGGGAGGTTTGGAGAAGTTCAAGGAGCCCAGAATGAAAGAAGTGTCTGAGGAGAAGGCACCAAAGGTGACAAACCTGAGGACAGCTCCTTCTGCAAAGGTAGGGCTCAGGGAGAGACCGTGAACTGGGGGAGGTGGAGGATTTAAGGATTCAAAGGAAAACACTGCTATTCCTGGAGGGATCTCTCTCTTGTCACCTTCTGCATCTGATTCCAGGCAATTTGTAGCACTTTGTAGCACTTACATGTGAGCATTTGCTTGTGAGTTAACTTCTGTGAGCCGCAAGGTCCTGCTCTGTGAGTCATGAATTAGAGCATTAATATTTCAGTCCTCACTAGTAAGGGTGGCTCTAAAGTCCTTGCTAGTTTCTACTGTTTTATCCTCAAATTTAGCAGCAGGGAGAGGGTTAAGACTTCTACTGGGGCTGGGCTTACCCACGACCAGCACAGAACACAGGTGGTTTCAGGCAGTCCTGGGATTCCAGGAAACAGCTGCATGGGCAAGAGAGACCTCAAATAGCTTGGGGCAGTGTTAGCAGTTCCCATATGTTTTTTTCAGGATGCTGGAAGACCTGTGAAGCGAAGGGAAGACCCAATGGATGACTATCAGGAGGATCAGGAACAAGAAATTGTATGACATCAAGGTTCTTTTTTTTCCCCCTGTCTGGTGTGATTGCTGCCTGTGTCTGCTGGTAGCCAGGACTCAAGTATGGATTGGCTTTTAAGAAACTAGATGAGACTGAGTGCCATAGTTGGGGGGCAGATATTTCCAATGGAGTGTTTTGGCACTGGCAGTGTGGGCTGCCAACCTCTGCTTTGTGGCTAAGCGACTCGCTAGCCTCATTGCAAGGTCCCTGGCAGGGCTGGGCTGTCACCCTGCAGGTGTCCCCAGGTGGGTTGGTGTGGAAAACCAGCCCCATTGAGAAGCAGCCCAGAGCTGTGTGTGAGTCTCATTTTCTGACCCTACTGACTCCTTCCTGGCTCTTTCCTCTGCACCCAGGAGGATCGTGGAGATGAGGCGGACGACAACGACGACCTGGAGTTTGTTCAAGAGCAGAAGGACCGTGCAGGCATCCAGGGAACTGCTGGCAAGATGCACAGCTATTACTGAGAGAGGCTGCAGAAAGCTGGAACGTGCTGGAGCGAGGGGATGGCTGAGAGGAGACCTCCTCCGCGGAGCTGGCTCCGGTGCTAAAGGCTGTGCACAACGGGCAGAGGCAGGAGATGCTGCCTCTGCAGGCACTGAGCAAGCTGCTTGGGGCTGCGCGTTGTGTCTACGTGCAGGGACATCGCTCTGTCTCTGGGCAATGGTATGGAAGTGCTTCGGAGTGTGGGAATGCCGTTATCCTGCCGCTGCTCTTAGCAGCACCTCCTGACTGGTCATCTTCTCTCTCTTGTTCTCTCCTTCCCCTCACAGCTGAGAAGAGTTTCTTATTTTTGACTATCTGTGCAGGGGTTCAGGACTCTCAAAGCAAGGCTGCCTGAACTGGTCCCTGGACTTACTCGACTGATTGCTATTGCAGAGCAATCTGTCTTCATAAAATATTTTGTTCAATATTTTTTTCTTTTAAAACATCCTTTGCTTCCATCAGAGTAGGATGGAGAGGAGAGCAACCTGATTGATGTCCGGAGTAACGCAAGGGTGATAGCAACCACGAGCACCAGTAATGGCCATGTGCCAGCAGGAGTGTGTGCACATATGACCGGATCCTTTTCCAGGTTTGGAAGCCTTTCCCAGTCACTCTGTAGATCTTTGCATTCCTGGACTTTGCATCCATGACTGTCCTGCTGGATCACACCGAGGGCTCCAAGACTTGTCGCTGTTGTATCCTGGGCTCTAGCAGGTGTGAATTGGCCTGGGCTGAGTTGGGCTTTTCTGGGATGGGCTGGAAGATTCCCAAACAACTGTGAGCCTGCAGCACCCTCTGCAGGTCCTCCAGCCCGCTGGGTCCATGGGATACTAATCCCAGAGGAAGAACATCCCAGGATGTGGACTAACAGACAGCGCTGTGCTGGAATGAATGAAGAATTTCCTGGCACGGCTGCCAGGCTGATCATTTATCATTTTGATGGTCTGGATGCTTCAAGCAGGCTGTGGACACTGAGAAGGGCCAGACTAACCTACTGCCCCACAATAAAAAGTTTCTAAACACAAGCAGCAGGGTTGCAGCAGGCATCTCTTTGTGAGAGGGGTGATTTTTATGAAAAATCCCTGTCTAAGCAGCTGCAGCATCTCGGAAGAGCTGTCCCTCAGGAGAGGGGTTTCTTTCTTCCTGGGGTTCTAATGGAGCTTGAAATTAAAATGCCATAGGATTTTTCAGGTTGGTTGTTTCTAAGTTGGTGGTAGTTGTTTTTTTTTGTTAATTCTCTTTATCTTATGAGCACAATCAGCCATGTGAGCCCAGCTCCAGGGCAGGATGGAGGACCAAAGCAGCGGCTTCCTGCTCGCCTGCCTGGAAGCAGCAGGAACTCGTCTTTCCCAGCCGCTGCCCCTTGGAGCTGGGTGATAACAACGGATACCGAGTGCAATGGATCATCCATCCAGCGGCTCCCTGCTGTGCACACCGGAGCAGTTGGGAAACGTTTTGCAAACCCGCGGGAGAACCCGGTGCCTTGCGGTGAATATTGATGCGCGGACGTGGCTGCACCAGGCCGCCAGGCTCTGCCAGCCAAGCGGCGTGTCCTTGCGGCCGTCCCCTCCGGAGCCCATTAAGGAGCACGCGGTGCAGCTATTAATAGGTGGAAGGCGTCTGAAGCGACTTGCAATAGTTAATGATGTGTTAGAGCTGCATCATGCAACCGTTCAGTGCCCGCTGCCTGCTATAAATAGCCCTTTCAGAGCAGGATTAGCTGGAGGTGCAGTTATCTGTCCAGACGCTTCCTAATCAAAAATGCCTGCAGTTCCCAGCTGGCAGGGTAGGACGTTACCGTTTCACGGCTCAGGGTAGGACCAGGACCCAACGTGGTCTGTGGCAGCAGTTTTGGGTCTCCTGCCCAGGCTGCCCCGCTGAGATTGGCAGCAGAATCATCCGTCTGCTCTTTTCCTTCCTCTCCGTTTCCATGCTCATCTCGGCCTGTGACCATGAGCTGGAATAAGTAGGTTCAGACCTTCCTGCAAGTGAACCAAGTGCTGGAAAGAGGCCCCCAGCGGCGCTGAGGCTGCATGTTGATTCAGAGAGACTGGGAGCTGTCTAAATTAGGCAAATTCTCAGCTTTTGCATGTCCGCGATGAGTAATCTTCGAGAATACGGCTTGGAGGCAACTCCAGCAACTCAACCCTAAACGCAGAGCTCCCTGCAAGGAGAAAGCTTTAGTGACCATATGCTGCGTGCCAGCCCAGCTGGGAGCTGAGCATCTCGCTTTCTGCCTTGGCTCTATCCAAGCCCAGTGCTGCAGACTGTGGGTGGTCAGGATTAATTGCCTGGATTACAGCAAGTTGCCCCCATTTCAGGGCTATTTCAACATTTCCCCTAGCAGGAAGTGGAATAGGAAGCAACGTATTCAGTGGAGGAGCACCAGAAAAGCAGCAAACCCATGTGGTTGGCCTGAAGGCATCTAAAGGATCCTGTTGGGCTCCATAACATGCAGATGAGATTTCTGTAAACAAATGCATCTCCAGAGCTCACACGACATCAAAGCATTAAATTTTATGTGCATCTTTAGTCAGATGATGAAAATTAATAGTATATTCTGTACCCTTAGAAATAATCTTGTTTGCAGGGCATAGACTAGGCAGACATACAGCTATCAATTAGTTAAATTACATCTGTGTTTAATGAAAACTGCTTCTCTGTAATCCACTCTCACTTTGCTCGGAAGCCTGTTGAAGATTATTAGGTTCATTCATTTCTCTGGCGTGTTTTAGGGTGTAAAATGTGAGAATTGCCTGATAGGATTTTAATGAGATTTCTCCCCTCCTAAAACATCTGAAATAAATGGAGGAGAAAATGCCCTAAGCACTAGAACTGCACGAGACCTGTCTGCAGCACCCCGAGCCACAGCTGCCCTCTTGTTTATGTTTATACACACAGTTTAAGAAAATAAACTTGTTTCTAAAGAAACCAGTGCTACCGCAGTCGTACCACTGCCTTGCATGACAACACAAAGGGAAGAATATTATTCTCTGTTCCAGTTCCTGTTATTTTGGCAGCTATTTGAGGAAGAACATTGGAAGAGGCTTCTAGAGCTTCCCATAAAATGAAGGATTCTTGGCTGGGACAATTTTTTTTTTCTGTCCTTCAACTTGTAATGCAGATGTGGCAGGAAGGCCTGGGCTAAGCGACGGAGCCCGTGCGATCGGATCTGCACTGCGATGCCAAACGCTTTTCTTCCCTCTGCCAAATACCAGACCCGGCTGTTGGCCCCATGCGCTGGTGGGGCAGGATTTGCCCTTGAAACGAGCAGAATCTGCTCTTCGGAGCAGAGAGCATCTACAAGGCGCATGGGAGCACCATGGACGTGGTTTGGCTCCGGGCACTTCCCAAACAACTGCAGAAAGGGCTGTCGGATCCTGGTTTTATGCATCCAGGCTGGAATGTCCCCAAGTGGGTTTGCTGCAACCACCAAGTGCCTTCAGCAGCAGCAGCACCTGCCCTTGCTCTGGGCTGACCGAGGGTTTGCTCTGGGGAAAGCCATTGCTAAACATTCGCGTTCGTTCCTGGGATGATCCTGTTTGGGTTCGCTTTTTTCCCCCCAGTGATTCCTTTTGTTACCTTCCAGTATTGAGAGATTTTTAATATCTGTCTTTATAGAAGCAGAGGACAAAAAAATAAACAAGCCAACCCGAAAAACCCTTGGCTAAAACCCAGACGTGGAGATTGCTTTAATGAAACAATATTCAACATCGTGAAGTTGTTTAAACTTTTTTTTAAAAGAAACTGCTTCTAAAAAGGCAAAACTTTCAGACTGGAAAAGGTGTCAGTGTGAAACCATGAAACCATTTGGTCGTCTTGATGTTCAACATGTCTAAATCAAAATTGCTTTAACAAGTCCCAGATAGCCATGAATATGTTCATGAATTTGAATATGTTCACATAACAGCTTTAATGAAGTCTGTGGTGTATGTTTTGGGTTTGGCTTTTGTTCAGCCGTGTCTGTTAAAAACAGGCTCCAGAATCTTATTTTTGTTATATTCTCAGCTTATATAAGGCAATAAATACTTTTAATGAGAACTTACAGGATCTACAGAGTACTTTGTACCTCCGAATAGGTAACACAGCAAGAAAGACCACGCCACCACTTAGGATTTTTGCTGGAGTTTTAAAAATCTGAGGAAAATTTAGGTGTTTCGCAGCTAGTTTGTGAAACCACCTTAAAGGATCAACCCTCTAATCGCTTCAGTGCTGAAGGGCTCTGCAGGATCTGTTGAAGCTGGAGGATGCTCACTTATTCCAAAAGGTGGGAAACTTTAGTGGCAGAAAAAGCCTGAGCTTGGAATAGCTGATGTCCCTAGGAGCATGGGAAAACCTCCCTTTCTACCCTATTATTTACTATTGTTTTTTAAGTGTTTTGTTTAGAGCCCTTTTCCCGGGTTATCCATCCCCATTCTGGTTTTCCACGTGCTCGCAGGTGCCCACCCCGCAGGTTTTTAAGGACCAAAAGCTGCATTTCCCCTTCGGAGCAGGGCATGGAGAGCAGCATCCCTCTCGCAGCAGCGCTTAGCGCCGTCCCCGCCTCTCTCGCTGCACGAAAAGCAACTTCTGGCAGCCGGAGCGCTTAACCATCCAGGACACTAGGTAAAACCTGATTAAAAACGCAGCGCTGTGCAAAACGCACGGGCTTTAAAGCAGCTTCTACCGCTTTGGCTGTTCGGAGAGACTCCCGAAGAGCTTGGGGTAAATATATATATGTGTAAAAATGTTCTTTTTTTATAAAAGGATGCAGTGTCGGTAGGGGAGGTGGCGGGCTCCCCCCGTGGCCGCCGCTCGGTGCCCCGGCTCGCGCCGCGCGGCCCGCTGAGAGTTAACGCGGGCGGCGCCGCGTCTCCAGTGGCGCCGGCCGCGCTGGGCTCCGCGGCGCTCTATG
>JAWLRI010000257.1:650835-667866 GCA_034781795.1 Crypturellus tataupa | reverse complement strand
CTTCCCGTCTCTCCTGGCGGCCCGGCCGCGGTGGCCGCTGTGGTGAGCTCCGCCCCGGCTGTGCCCGTGGGCCCGCAGCGCCGCAGAGCGAGAGCGGGAGGTTCCCCCAGGCCCAGCACCGCTCCTGCGCCCTGGCAGCTTCAAAATACGTTTTTAATTAGAGCCCTCTAGGTGGAACCGGGACCCTTTTCCTGTCTGAGGAAAAAAATGGGAGAAATATTGAACTCCACGCCTCCATTTGGGGAGGTTTGGCCCATGGGAGAGAGCAGAGAGGCAGAAAACACGGCCCTGGGTCTTCCCTGTGCTCATCAGGGATGTGATAAATATTTACAACTGAAGCTTTGCACAGCAATACCTCCACAAAACAGAAAATACGTATTACAAGCACAATATGCCAAACACTTCAGTCTAAATTGTGTGCTGCATTTAGAGAGAAAGAAAAAAGAACACATAATAGAAGTGTCTGGTCTGGCAGCCGTATTAGTGTAAGCAGAATGTGCTGCTGTTAAAGCTTGGGACTCTGCATCGTATTGCAGCTTTGTGAGCAGTGTGTTCCTGATGCTGCGATCACGCTTCAGAGTTAACTCCCTAGTCTGTGCAGTGCTTGCCTGACTTGCAGGTTTTATTTAAACCATTTTTGTTTTCTTGTAGTTATGTGCTCTCAGTAGTAGTGTTTATGCCACTCTGCAATTTATGGGGAAAAGCATCTATCCATAAGGCAAACTCTTTTGCTTACCACACTTCAGGCCTATGTGATATCTGCTAAAGCTTGAACTGAGTTGCATACTGCTGCCTTTAGAAACAGAAGTGATTCACAGGAATCCCTGAGTATAATCTTGAGGCATACATCAAAAATAAAATGTAATTATTACACTGGAACATCTAGGTGAAATACTTGACTTACATGGTACCTGTTTGTTGGAAGCACTTGCAGTTCCTCCCTTCCTGCTTTTGTGTTTCTTCCTATAGTTTTTACATGTATGAAACTTAAGAAGTGCTTTAAACAGGCATTTGAACAGACTTTGAATTTGTCCTTCATCTTTACTGTAGTTGTTAGCTCTGTGCTGCCACTTGTGCCCCAGAAAACACTTGTTTTGAACCTGATGACTCTGCTGGTTTCTGGTGTTATCTTGGTTCACCACTAGTTTCTTTTGCTTTGTGGTAACCTGGTGTGTTTTTTTACTAACCATTTTTTAAAGACTTTGCTACTATTACAATCTTCCAAAAGAAGTCAAATTCAAAGTATTTGGAGTTTTTTTAATAGAACAGTTGCTATCACTAGTGCTGCATCTGGTTTAAAATATTGGAGTTGGGAATGGAAGGAAATGAGCAGGAGTTTGATGAAATATTTTGGCTTGGGCTGCAGGTCTCAAATAGTTTTAAGTATTTATTGGTCAAGAAAAAATATTTGAGTGTTGTGTACATGCGTGCTCCCATGCCCCAGTCTGTTATTGAAGTAATTTGCTGACGTAAGCTTGTACAGAATGAGAGAAGAAATACTGTTAAAAAGATGATCCTAACATTACAAGATAATATTTAGGAGCCTGTGGTAAGTGCAGAGATATTTTATTAGTATGTGGGCTTGGCTCTTCAGAGTATAAAGAGGAAGGTAGAAGGGATATGCACCCTTTACACCAAGCCTTGTGGTATAGCAACTTCCACACTCCTGTTTTTGTGTATTTATTTGGTAGCATTCTGATGTCCCTTAAAAGGAAATGAAGTTCACTATTTTGTGCTATTACTCTGTGGAATATTTTGTATTTTTTGTAGGCCAACCACTTACACATATATTGTAGTAAACGTTCATTGTCGAAAAACTGCCGCAGATAGTTAAGAACAGATATTGCTGACTCACTGAACAGAAGTTGTCCAGCTGCTTAACAGAAATGGGCTCTGTGGAATAAGGGTTCCGTGCAGACAGCCATTTTTCAGATTAAAAGTATTTCAACACACTCTTTGTAACAGAGTATTTCATCATAGGACACCAGATTGCATGACTAATGCTAAAGCTGTATCCTGGCAACTTTAAATGTCAAGGGATGAAATTCCATGTAAGATGAACTTTCTGACAATTCAAAGAAATAATTTTCAGTAGGTCATATATACCAGTGCCACTGATTTTGATGTGAGAAACTGCAAATGAAGATTTCTGTAATTGCATGAAATTATGCAAACTTCAAGGGCTGTTCAGGCAATTGAAGGTGGACTTCTCATGTGCAGCATCATTCTGTGAAGAATGTGTAATTATGAAGCCTTATGCAATAAGGACATGCTGAGCGTGCTTTCATGGCTGTCACAGTATGCTTTAATTAGAGGCATAGTGATTAAGACGGTCAGGATTCTGTAATTAAGTGTGCTTTCCATTAAAAAAGCTAAAAAAGAAGGATGTGGAGGGGAAAACTACAATTTACTACATTACTGCCAGCATAAAACTGCAGGTATTCCATCCTGGAGTTCTCTCTCTCTCACCAAAGTCAGTTTTGGATTGAAAAACCCAGGATATTTTGACAATTAGCAAGACTAGACAATTTTTTTTCCATAAAATGTCTTTCTTGCTCAATCTTACCCAACTGCATGTAATTTCTAAGGTAGTCTCTTTGCAGAGATAATTTACATATGTGCAGTATGCTTTGTGCTGCTTGCATTCATTTCAGGCTCATAATATCCATGTGATGTTCCCTGCTGATTTATATTCCATTTCACACACAAAATGTTTTAACTATTTTTCTTGAAGGAAGACAAGGGAAAGGGTGAAACTTGAATTTTCAGCCATGCCAGTTACATTCCCACCCTACCTTGGCTTCTCTGCTAGTGTGTCATCTCTTTCTTTTCTCTCTTTAATCCGTGCTCTTATGTTGTGTAGTACAAGCACAACGACACAGTTTTAGACAGTTCATTAGAAGCTGCTAGTTTGATCTACAGTTTTGGGAGTGATGTCAGGGAGAACCATCCACTTGTTACCAGTTACTTTAAATACCTTTGAAGTATGTAAGCATCTGATGTTAAATTGAATCTTTTTGTTTTGTGTCAGTTATCTGAGTTGAAGAATGTGCTCTACCTAACTTCGCATTTCTGTTTGTAACCCTTCTGTACTGTGGAATATCATGTTTCATGTTTTAACTGTTTAGCTGACATTTTTGGAAACAATCGCTTGTGATTTAGTTGATTGCTGAGAGGTGTTTAAAGTCCATCTGGTCTAATTGCTTTCCTCCTCTTCCCTTGTCTGTCTTTCAGCAAACGAGGATTCAGTGTCCGATCCTTCGGAACAGGGACTCATGTGAAACTGCCGGGACCAGCACCTGACAAGCCGAATGTTTACGATTTCAAAACAACATACGATCAGATGTACAATGATCTACTTAGGAAAGACAAAGAACTGTATCCCCATGGCATGCCCCTTTTTAAAAAAAATCGAATATGGTTCATCTTTGAAAGGTGTAATTCTTTTCTTTTTTCTCTTTTTCCTTTTTTTGTGTATTAGGCATATATAAGTGCTTGACTGACAGTTTCAGTGTTCTAAGGTTATAGGAATTTATCTACACTATGGACATCTAATGCTTCCCTTGTAAATTACCACTGAGTTCCAGTGCATGTGTTCAAAATGCTCTTTTTATAATATATTAATGTATTAAGCTCTTGGAATGAAAACATATTAATATTACTACATTTTGTCCTTTACCTCCACTGCACTGTGGATCATAGTTGCCCAGTGCAAAGAGTGCCAAGAGCTGCGACCACAAGATTAAAATTGTATTCAGTTCAATCAAAGTGCCAGGTAAGGTTTACAAGATCCTTCAGCTGGGAGGGAGATGTATTTTATTAAAGAATCCACTCTTCTTACTGAGGACATTTTGATACATGATTTGATTTCTGCATCAAAAAAAAAAAATCTTTTAGTATATTTTAGGAAATAGGAATATTTTAAGGACATAGGAAGCCTAATAAAATATATAACCTGAGAGCAGAGGTGATCAAGATTGTCTACTACTTAATTTGACATCAGTAATTATTTCACGTGGTTTTGGAAAATACATACTTAAAGCTGAGGTTTTGTACTTATCATACAAATTTGGGGGACTAATTTGAGATACTCTTGTCATGGCATTTGTGCTTTTTTTGCTTTGAGTGAATGATGGAGAAAATTCTAATTTATAGTGAATATGTTATTTGGCACATGCTGAATTTCCGTTGAAAAAGTTAGTGGTCCCTTTAGAATGAAGTGTGCCAGAAATTAGTGTGTCAGCACCCAGCTCAGTTGAGTAGATTTATTTTATTTTATTTTATTTTATTTTTCCCCCTTCATATTTTGTGAGCATTACATCAGAGGTGATGGCTATCTGAACATTGTCTCCTGCAGGGCAGGAGGGCCTGCTCTTCTGAAAGACTTTGGGTTTTATGGTAATGGGCAATCAGGGAAAGGTTTGCTGCTTCCTCCAGTTTAGTTTGTTCTCCCATTCCCTAGCCTTGCTTTCATCAGCTAAGTGAAGATGACTGTTACCAGTAGCCCTTCCACATGGTCAGAGTTAGTGTATCCTGATGATAACTGTTAGATTCGTCCATACTGCAGTGGTGGGACATGTACATTTCAGTGCTCAACATCCAGTGCTGCCTCGTTTAGGAATGTTTTTTCTTCCTCCAGTCCTGTAGTCCGGCAGGTTTTGAGGCCTTAGTAACACTAGATACTCGGTGATGTTCCTGGCTGTAAGGGGTTTGGCACGTTCTGTGTTGACCATCAGGGGAATGACACGTGCTTTGGAAAGCAGCAGTCCAGAACCCAGATAGGAGATTCTGCAGTGCTGGACACTAGTCAGAGGGATATTAAAAAATTGCATTTTAGGCAGGAACCAGATCTGTATTTAGGATGCCAATTCAAACCATCCTGCGGATTGAAAAGTAGTCAGTCTCTATTCAGTCTGAAGGGATCCTGGATTAAGTCAGTAAGAAACAAAAGTTGAGATAAAATTGAAAAGGAACTGCCTCTTAAAAAGCAAAGTTTTGTAGGTGTGCAAAATGTGCAGCTAGTCCAGATTTATAGCTACTGCATTTTTTCCACTTAGGTGTAGCATGTATTACCTTTGCATCAGTAATAGAGTTGATTTGTTACAGCCTTGGTGTTAGTTCTGTAGAATTCCAGGGTATATGTAATCAAGTTCTGGGGATGCCTCACTGGTCAGTTTACTCTTACTAGTTACTCTTACTTTTTAACACTACAGTAAACTGATGAAAAAAAAGCAGTTTATAGGTAGTAGATTTATTACTTTTTTGTAAACCTGGTAAGTAAGGAACCATGTGTAAGCTGGTTTGCGTGTTTCTGGTGCAAGATGATTTTCTCATATAGTTCATCTAAAGTACAAATCAGAGTTCTCTTTTTCAGCGCTCTGTCTCAAATAATTTGGTTATGGTTGTGTTCTCCTCCTTTACAAAGTCTTCGGTTGGGCTTAGAATTCCATTTACTGGAGGATGTGGTGTCAAATAATATCTTGGATCTTGTTTCTCAGCCATATTTTCCCACTTCTTTCTCTGCCCTTTTTAGGGCACATATAAGTGTGTGTGTATGTATATATATTTCTGTGACTTTGATTTCAGGTTCAAGTACTTCAAGTTCAAACACACACTTCTGTCTGAAATAATTTAGGTACCTTTTTCTGGCATGAAGTATTAAGATGCTGGTTATTACGCTCTTCCTTGGAGGACTTCTGAGAGATTACTGCATTATAGCTAACGTGCTACATTTTGCAGGTCTTCTGTATTGATCTCCCCTTTTTAGCTCCCATCTCAACAACTTTGTTTCTGTCAGTAACAAAGTGTACAGTAAAGTTTTGTAATGAGGTGTTTTTGGAGGGCTGTGTCTATGCTCTGCTGTAATTCAGATTGCCCTTGCTTACCCCACAGTGGTTTTGTTTCCCACTTGCAACCTGGAAAGCAAAAAACACCTTTTGATTTCTAACCATCTAAATAGTTTTGCAATTAAAATAACATGGCTATTAAATAGTTGATGTTCTCAGGAGCTCTGAATTTATTCATGGCTTCAGTCTTTTCACTTTAGAGCTCAAATTAATATCTGCTTTTTCAGGGAAAAAATGTAAGCTGGGAATGGGTAATTATAGTAGAAGTAAAATCTTTTTCTATGAAATGAGGTCATACCACTTCACTTGTCAGTTTTCTCATTAACCAAGCAAGAAGAACCAGGTTATAGTTGCCATAGAAGATGCTCAAGGAAAAGGAAAGGTGCTGTACAAAACAGCATAGTAAGCAGTAATTTTCCTTTCTGAAACATTTAATTGAAATCAATTTTGAATCTTATTGCATGAGTTGTCACATGCAAAAAGGAATTGAGACTATTCCCCTATAAGTACTGTCCTCTTCCCTCTTCATTTCTGATTTTTTTTCCTCATGTTTTTAGCTCAGTTATGTTCATCAGCCTTGTTGTCAGGGCTGAGGTGCTGTGTGGTGAAATGAGTGATGCCAGGAATCGAGTGGGCAATGATAGGATTTTTCTTTATTGTTGTTTTAGCCATATTAATTTATTCAACTAGTATTAGTTGCAAGATATTAAAATCCGCATGCCTGACTTCTGAAATACGTCATTTCTCTTGGATCTAAAGCAAGATGCATATTCAGCACATCTTTAACCACTTCTGTTTTTATGTGCCCTTCAAATTAAAAAAAAAAAAAAAAGGTAAATAAATAAAAGGAGGAGATGACTCTGGTAGAAGATGGTTGGGCAGGTGTTTCCAGTCTGCCCCACATTCAAGGAAACTTCTAATTTTAATTTTTGTCCAGCAGGCTGTGGTACAACATATATAGTTTCTGCTTCTAGTACACGTGGTAATGCCTAAATGATATGGGGAGAGAGAATAGGCAGATGCAATTCAGACAGGTGTGTTTGAATGTTCTGCTCTGCTGCTATTTTTCACAAGGAAGAATTGCAGTATTCATGTGAGTATGAAGACAGTTGCACCTCATGAATTGCTTGCATGTCAGAATTTTCTCTGGAAGATGTAAAAGGCTTAGAGGATCAACCATTGCTTTAAAAAGCTAATTTCCTAAAAAATATACACATTGTAGTAAGTGAAATTTACCAAATTATATTTAATAAATTGCTCTCATATTTTAGAAGATTATGTAATTAAATACACCTAAGAACTTTCAACTCAGCTCAATTCTGGGTTTTATTTTCACTTTCATCTTCTGGGAATTAGGGTAGAACAGATCAAATAGTTGAACCAGTTACGAGACCATTTTTCAAATCTGTACAAAATCTTAAATGAAATAGGTCAATATATGGGTATGTAAATCATACAGAGTAGCAGTCCTGTCATCTAACTCTAGTCACTTCCAAACCAAGTACCTTGACGTGACCTGGTCAGATGTCTAGAGGGGAGAAAAGAATATTTAGAGGTTGTTTTTTAACAGAGGGTGGGTGGGTAGAAGGGTAGGACAATAAAACATCAGCCAAGCTACAGCTGTGCCAGCTTGTTTTGCATTGACTAAGGGAAGTTTTTCTTCTACTTGGATGACCTTAGCTGTGGGTATTTACTTAGTCTGCTAAACCTGCATGATTGAATTCCAGCCAACTTTCCTCTTAAGGAAAGTACTTCTGAAAATAAATTGTCTGCATGCAGTGATTGTCACCACAATAAATGCAGCTCTCTAGACCACAGGGGTAAGGAATGAAAACAAAGAACTGTTTTGCAGATTTTTGAAGTACAAATTCCTCAAAATATACAATTTCAGTGGCTAACGATGATGATCATTCCTGTCTATCCATCTCTGAACAGTAAGCTCTAAGGCTGAACTGCTGTTGAAACGCTCCTGCTGGATTAATAGATCATTCTGATTGCAGCTGGACAGCGAGCTCCACAAAACAGTAAATCAGTGGGAAACACAACCTGTTTGGTGAGGTAGTAATTTCTTCTTTTTCATATGTTCCACTCTGAATCTGTTTCATTGTCTTCTCAGCTCAGAGGATTTACAGTCTTGGTATCATACCTCAAATTGGAGGTGTTAGGGAAGGGCCCCATCATCCTAGGCACTAGGAGAAAGAAGCAACTGTTTTTTTTCCTGGTGAAGTTGTAGCCACTCCGGGTTCTGCTCTGAGGAAAGCAGCAGTGATCCTGTCCTTGGGCACACAGCGAGTGTGTCTGCTGTTGCACAGTGTTCCTCTTTCACCATTTAACTCTGATCCCTGGGTTTATCAATTTCTGGTGCTTTTTTTTCTGTTAATATTCTCTTCTTCCTCCTTATTTTTTTATTTATTTATTTTTTAGTCAGCCCTAGATACAGGCTCTCTAAACAGAACTCTTGATACTTTCTATGCAGTCTAGTTGCTTTCTGTACCCTATATCTTGCTATATGCTTTGTGCCCTAACCAGAATATCTGTTATTTAATGCAAATAAAACTTTTTTACATAACTTCATATATGTTTATTTGATTACAAAAATGCTTTAAGATGCAGCCAGTTCTTTTACTATCTTTTCTGCCGTTTCTGAGCTCTCTTCCTCTTGCTGTCCCCTTGTGGCTCTTCCTGGGAGGACTATTTCATGCAAAACCTAGACCTTCGTAGCACTTGCAGATATTTATGCCATAAGGTTGGGTTAGGTGTGATGCATAGATAGAGATTTATGTTTAATGGGACCTTGGGTAAAAGGGAGAGCTTCATGTTGACAGTGAAATCTGATGCATTTCTGTATTTTAATGCAAAGGATTTTGTATTTTCAGGTGCTAGGAGTCCATTTCAGTGTTGGCGTGTGGTGGGAGTTGATCTCAGTTTGTAGCTATATCTTACCAGGATGCACACAAGGGTACTGGCTATCCCTGTAAGGAAACTTAACTGTTGCTTTCCTAACCAAATTCTGCTGTTTAATTTAAAGAACAGAATGTCTAGACTATCTTCATAGGCAGAAATTCCAGGTTATTCTAGAGATCTTTTTTTCATCGATTATGATGAAAGGAAATAGGCAGGAAGATGTGCCTAAGGTTTTTTGTCATTGCCCTACTGCGATTTTTTTTTTTTTAATAGTACCTGTTGTAACACCAATCATTCAATCATTGGTAGTTTTTTGTTTGTTTTGTTATTCTTACCTCACTTGTTTTTAATTACTTTTTATTCGGCTCACCTCTGACAGAGGTGATCACAATATGAAGTTATGTGGGTAACTCTGCTGCTAAAACAGGTACATACAGTTTGGGTGAGGGCATTTTTTTTAAATGGATTTCTACCAGAAACTCTCAGGAAATTATATCCAGAAATATTTGTTTCAACTCTCTAAGGATCCAATCTGAGGAATAACAGCAGAGGGAATTTTATTAAATTTTGCACTTAAGATAGCCGCAACTTTGCTGTCCTATTCAACTGCAGAAGAAATACTGTCAGCAAAACACCAAGTTGCATGTTTTTGAAGGCATCTTTAAATGTGAGGGTGATGTATGTGAAGCTGAAAAGTAGCATTCTGGAATAGGAAAACTCAAAAAAATTCCATGTGAAGAGTACAGGTTTGGGGGAGTGAGAGCAGAAGAATTGCTCTAATAACAAGCTGTATATGAAGGCTAAAAAGCAAACAAGGAAACACCGCACTCCTCAGGATCCTCTCTGCATTATTTTTTGTATGTTTTCCCATATGCTGGTTTCACCTTAGCTGAATCTCTCATTCACAGTTATTAGCAAGACCTATTCTTATATATGAGAACAGCAGCTACGTAACCTGAAGGAAGTTCCAATAGAGGAAGCTTGGAAAGCTGAAAATCTATCTGCTATTTTTCCCAAGGTGCTTGAGAAGCACCTTGAAAATGAGTGAGCTTTGCTGTCTGCTTCAAACCCAACCAGGGGTTCGAGTGGTTGTGTTGCAGGACAGTCGGTGGATTCTCCCAAACCCAAAGAAGGTTTTGAGGGCACTTATCATAAGGGCAATTTTGTAATTGCACAGAGGGAAGGTTTTTTGAGAAAGGTGGGTGGCAAAATGAGAGTGACCTGAAGAATAACAGTAAAAATCAATCAACTGGTAGAGGGTTGATGGCATATATTTATGATAAAAATAATTCCAAATAGGCACTTGTTCAGTTCAAGTTGAAGTAGAATACTGCAGAGAGAAAAAATAGACCCAAACTTTTCCCCTGTAAAAAGTACATATATAGATGCATATATAGGTAGAAAGATGACATCATTTTTAATGTACTTTTCTTTTTGGAGGGAGGTTGTCCTTAAAAAGTTGAGACTGACTTAAATTGTGTAAGAGCACCACGGAAATGCAGACTTGCAGTTTTTACAATTTTTAAGCAGAGAAATCCATTTCTGGGCTTTCTTTGATTCAGACCTTTCTTCTGTTATTAATCTACCCCTAAAACTTTGCCTTCGGAGGGGCTTCAGTTGAAACAACTCATGAAAGATCAGGTTGACAGTCACTTAAACCTGTGTTTAATGTTGTATTGATGACTGACAGCTCTGTGAATCCCAGAAACCACATGGATTGTCCTGGTTGGGGTTATCCTACTGCCTTAGGAACTTGTGTATTTGTCATTAATTTTTGTATTTGCAAAGGAAAAAAAATCTCAAATTAGCTTTTGTCCTAATAAATTTTCAAGTTAAAGATGCAATTTATACTGACTTATTTGCTCAAAAATATGACTTTTTTTAAAGTAAAATTACTTAACTCAAGCAACCTCAGATACACACAGAATGGGATTTTACACATGTTGGACAGAAATAAGAGAATCAAGCCACGACCAGAAAGATTCCAGAACTGCAAAGATGTTTTTGACTTGATCCTAACATGTGAAGAAAGAGTCTATGATCAAGTAGTAGAAGGTAAGGACCTTGAATTGATTAAACCAAGTTAACTTGCAAGTGCTTTTCTCTTCCTTCCCAAATCCTTCGCAAATCTGGAGAGATCTTGGTTTGCTTTGGCTGGTGAAAGAAGTCCCCTGACCTGGACTTTATTATATCAAAAAGGTGGTTGATACTTATTTACGAGATGCTAGGAGTTGGCAGTCACCCCAAACAAGTGGGTTCAGCAATTTCAAGGGCTGAGAAACATGTTTTACTTGAAAATTCTATAGGATCTAAAGAACTAGCAAGCTGAATGTGGTTGAGCAACCACTCAGCTGGTTGTTCCAATTTATTCTTTGGATTAGATCTGAGGAAGAGTCAGTGGGACCTACCAAGCGCTTTTACCCTCAGAAAAACTTCCTATACTGGTGAAGAAGCTGTTCTTGAGGTCATTAACTCTGCAGATGTGCTAGGGTTTTGGCTTTAACTGAGTTGAAGTGCAGAAGAGTTTGATGTTGTGTATTGGGTGAATACAAATAGTGCATCAGACCTCCGTGAACTCACCAAAAGTCATGGGCTTTGAGCAATGACTCCATCAGCTCCTGGGCTAGAATCCAGCCTGCTCCTAGAAATGCTGGATTTGGACTCCCATGAGGTTTGGGGTGTTTTTTCCTTTATATTCAAAGAGCAGCCAAATGGATCAGTATCTCATATGTAATACAAAGTGTTTTCTGCCTGTCCAGTCCTCTGTGGTTGTGTCTCAAGCAATATAGACGCTGCACATCTGGGTTTTGGAAAGCTGAGCACTTAGCGCTCTGAATGTTTAAGGGATCTGGATGAAATGTATTGAGGAATTCTGAGAATAACTGCCCTGAGCAATGGGTAAATCTGGAATAAATTGAGCTGAGAAAGCAGCTTCCAGCCTTGTAATTCCAGACAATTCTGTTATGAGGATGGCAGATGAAGAGCAGCCACTCACTGATTGCTCAATTCCGCCTCTCACTTTGTGGTAACACTCTTCATAAATGACCAATGCAAGGAAGAAAGTTTAAATGCTGCTAAATGGGGCTTGTCACGAAAGAAGAGATTTTTAAAAGAGGGTCTTTAACTGACTTTTAGCAGCTGAAGTTGCAAAATGGGAGTAGGAAAAAGCAATGTGTGTCTTATAGTTGCAATAGGTTATATTACAGAGAGGCAGAATGGTAGTATGTAGGTGGTTTAGTGGAAAAGGATGTTTTGTTTTTTTCTCCCCTTCACATATCATTAATAAGTGAAAACTTCTGAAAAATCCAGTTTTAATATCAGTGCTTAATTTGTAGGAGTTCACCTTGCAATTTAGTTTGAAGAGTGTGGATGTACAGTACTTTTTAAAGAACACATGCCTAAAACTCTTCATGTGGAGGCCCCAAATCATTCCTTTCTTCACCTCCCCTTCCCAAAACAAATCATAATAATAACCCCCTACCTCTCTATCTTAAAGACTTCCCTGAAGTGTTTTTAGGGGAAAAACAAAACAAAACAAAACCTTCTGAAAACAAGTTTGAAGAGGCCAAAGGTGGATGATTTCTTTGACTACTGTGCTAAACCTGATACTGTTCCACACAAAGTGTTGCTGTTCTGTGTGTTTTGTTTCCAACTAGATTTAAATTCCAGAGAGCAGGAGACATGTCAGCCAGTGCATGTGATCAATGTGGACATTCAGGATAATCACGAGGAGGCCACGCTGGGTGCTTTCCTTATCTGTGAGCTCTGCCAGTGTGTAAGTAGAGAGGTTTCACTACCTACGGCCCGAGCTGAGTGCAGGGGGGTCGGGATCTATAGTAGTTTATGAATATACTACATATAGCAACGCTGTTCAACCCCGGTGAAGCTGCTCCCTAGTAAAATTGAGAGACTTTGGTTTCAAATTTGTCTCCGGGTGATTCTGTTTTGAGTGGTTGTGCCTGAAGAGATGAGTCGCACCAGAGTTCCTGGTCTTGGAAGTGGGCGTTGTGTCCAGGGGGCTGGGAGCTGGACTGCAGGTCCACACACGTTGCACACGTTGAGCCTGTACTTGAACCATCTGTGCATGGCAGAAATGTCCCTTTCAAACGCAGTTTTAATATGCCCAACTTGCACATGGGAGTCGCTTTCTGATTCCCGATGTGCTTGGGAAGCCTCCCATGTAGGTGTACACAGCTATAGCGTAGGCACCCTGGCACCACCCTGCTGTGTACAAGGGGGTAAAAAGGTCCCTGCTGCGCTTGATCGTCAGTGCTCTGAGCCCTAGAGCCTGAAAATGGGTCTAAAAGAAGCTCAACTTGAAACACTGGCCATGACTACCATGAGACAGGGAGGCACCTCGGTCCTTGTGGGCTGATAACTCACCCTTCCCAATGTGACAAGGTCCCCTACCCCCTCGGGCTGTGGACGCTGCTCTGGTTTTACACATACACATCCCTTCTGCACCCGCACGTTGTAGGAAAATTCGGGGGATGTCGCGTTGTGGCCGTGCGCTGGGCTGCCCTAGTCGGGATGGCTGTTCCTGCCCAGCCAAAACCTCGGTCTGGTTCGGTGCCAGCGCAGGGGGTTGCAGGAGGAGGAATCCACGGATGAACACGGTGCAAAACTGCTGCAGCTGTGGGAGCACCAGGAAACTGTCCCCAACCCCCTGGTGCTGCATAACCCGCTGCAGGCGGCTGGTTGGGACCTCCCGGGAACCCCAAAACGGGCAGTCGTTACTGCAGTCATTACCGCCCCGTGGAGCTGCTTCGTGTCCTCGGAGCCCAGTCGCTTAAGTGTTTTTTCCCTTGCAGATACAGCACACAGAAGACATGGAAAATGAAATAGATGAGCTGTTACAGGAATTTGAAGAGAAAAGTGGAAGGACTTTTCTTCATACTGTCTGCTTTTATTAAAGCACATCTGTCTCTTAGGCCTTAATACAAATGAAAGAAGCATGTGTTTAAAGTTCTGATTATACTGTATTTTCCTGGAAAGTGAATGCTGTTCTGTTTTTATTTTGCTTTGTGTTTTTTTTGTTAATAATTTTTCTTTTTTTTTTTTTTGTTCCATGTATTCTGCCACAGGCAGGCAGAAGTACTAGTTAAATTGTACATATTAAATGATTAAAGGTATACAGAAAGGCCATCTATTTAAAAAAAAAATCAAGATTTTCTTTAAATCCTACTTTAATTATTATAAGTAGGTTTTTTAATTATAAAGAGAATGTTTCTTGAATATGTTTATAATGTATTTTTCCAGCTTACAGTTTATTTTATTTCTTTTTTTTTTTTAAATGTAATGGATGGAATGGCTGGGCTATGTGAAGATATGAGTGGAACAATGAAAATGAGTATCTGTATATTATTAGATTTAAAATTTGAAGCATCCAATAAAAGACAAAAATCTGTAGTTTTGTCTCCTGTTTTCGGACTAGACGGTAAGTAGGGCTGCTCGTGCTCTGCCAGGTAAAACACGGGGTGCCTGAGGTATCCCTGGTGCTCGTTCCTCCGCACTGTCTGGAGAGGAAGGATGCCTGGGATGGCGGTGGGATCCACAGGACCCGGCTCTGGAACCTCTCGGAAAAGCTGCCCGTTTGGGAAACTTGAGGTTTTGATCCTGCGTTGAGCTGAAGTGATTTGCTTTCACCATGTGAGTCAAGGCTTTCTTATTCTTAATTCCCTTTGTATTGCCTTTTATATGAGATTTTTCCTAAATTCTCTTAATACTAACTTCTAGCATATCCTAAATCACTAATTTTTTCTCTGAATTTAGACACCTTTGAGCGCACCTATCTTGTGCTGTGGCAGGGGGTTCTGTTCCAGGCCTGAATACTCCAAGCCCAGGTCTGTGAGTATTTTGGGCGGTTCCACTGCAAATCTTGGTTGAAACGGGTCACGAAGGAGGTTCTGTGGCTGCCTCTGGGCCTGGCTGCGGCTTGAGCTGCTCTCAGAAAAACCTCAACCTCTGCCAGCCTGACCTGCGTCCTGGCCGGGCTCCAAATGGGTCATTGCGCTGTGTTCGGAGCCGGGGAGCGTTTAATATCCCCGAAATACAGACAAAAATAGTGGTGTGGGTAAAACAGCGTAGGAGAAACTTTGGGGAGAACAAGCGCGTGAGAACAGCCAGAGGATGGAGCGTTGACGGGCTCTTTCCGGGCAGATTCCCTGGTTCGCCCGCCTGTTCCGTGTTGTTTCTGGAGCCGGTTGGAAGAATTTGGCTGCGCTCCCTCCTGGCTGGGCCGCGGTATCCTCGCGGTTTCCATGGGGACGCGGGCTGAGCCGCTCTCCTCCCCGCGCGCAGGGCCCTCCTTCCCGCTGCGGCACGGGGAGCCGGGGGCCGTGGGCACCGTTGCGCCCCTGCAGCGCCCAGGGCGCAGGAGGTAACTCCATGGAAAAGGAAAGTCAGCCCGAACGGGCTGTGTTTTGTCAGCGGGTGGTTTTAACCCCGGTTTTGTATCCTTTTTGTTACAGCAAGATTTTATTTTAGGTGCATAATAGACGCTCCAACTGGCCTCTAGCATGGAGAGATGAGGAGAACCTCGTAAGTTCTCCACCAAAACCTCCTGAGTGCTTCTTCTCCCCATAGGTGTTTGAGCCCCTGTCCCTGAGGCTCAGAGCAGCGCTGACCCCTGCCCCTTCCCGCTTTGAAGGTTTTTCTTTTGCAGAAAGTCACTTTTTTCTCCATTTTCTCTGGTGCGTTTCCTCTCTTACTTAGGACTTTCACGCTATTCAATGAGCGTCCCCCTTTTGATGGGAGACAGCAGCCTCCCGTCCTTCAAATATATTTATAAAAATAATAAAGAAAATAGTGATTAAAGAGCAATGTCTTGCATAGTCAGTGCTGGTGTCTGACCATCTCCGTGTGCTGCTGCCTTCGCTTTGCTGCGCCGAGGAGCGGCGGCACCGAGCGCTCCTCTTAGCTCTTCCCGACTCTCAATATTTGTGGATCTGACTGTGCAAAGATCAATGATCCTGGCTGGATTTCCCCACCGGGGCAGCCTAATGAATTTGTTGCCAGGCAGAATATCCAGTTTCAGCTCTTACTGCTCAGCAGCTTGACGGGTGTTTCGGGCCGTTTGCGTCCCCTCCGTCTGCCCTTGTCTGGCTCCAGCCTCGTCCCTCTCGGGTCCTGCTCCTCAAAGGCCAAGAAGGACCAAGCTCTGCTGAGAACCCAGAGTTTAGGGTTTGTTTTAAAAAGAAGGGAGAAAAAAAAAAAAAAAAAATTAATCCACTGCGCTCTAATTTGAGGACACCATTTATTGATGATAATTGTGCAGCCGTATATTGGTATTTTCTATCCTCGGCAGTAGGTTAATGACTGCTCCTTGAAGAATGGAGTTTATATAACGCCAGTCCTTACGTAAGGAGGCTGAGTGGGGCCTGAGGAGCAGGAGGAAAACAAATACGAGGGAATTCAAAGGCCGATGGCCCTGGGCAGCCCCGGGAACAAGCGGGTGGCACCGGCTTGAGGATGACCTTGAGGGAGGCCAAGGACGGGGAGGGGGAAGCACCTGAGTTGAGAGGACGAAACCGTCACGTTGGGGGGCACCGTGGGCTCCCACACAGCGACTCCAACGTCCAGGCTGGACAGTCGGAATTAAATCAAAAAAAGACGTTTATTGCCTCATTTTTTTCTTATTTTCTTTTATTTCTTTGCCATTTGCATGACCTGAGCTGGACTGACCACATAACCCAGTGGCATAAAACCATGGAAGAGTTTGGAGAGCAATCTTGTTTGGGCCTTAAATTTCAGGTTTGACAGATCACTCTAAGATATACAGGGGATTTTTTTCTTTTTTTTTTTTTTTTCTGCCAAAACCAAAAGCCCGTCGATCCAGCTCCGCATTGCTCCTTAGAGGGACAGGTCCAGGGCCTGCATATGTATGGCAGAAAGGGGAGTAACTCCCAGTTTTCTTGTTTTGCACCCAAAAAGAAGGTGACGTCCGGCTGTGCCGGCCCTCCTTGGGTGCCGCGAGAGAGGGGTTTGGGGCAGGATGGACCAACCTGGATTGAGACCTGCTGGGAAGGGAGGCCCCCATTCGGGAAGGGGAGGCCACGGGGGGCCCCGTGTCCCCGCTGCTGGGGCCAGCAGCATCCCTGTCCCCTGGGCAGCAGCATCCCCGTATCCCGGGCAGCAGCATCCCCGTATCCCGGGCGGGAGGGTGGCATGGGGGGGGCCGCGGCCTCGAAACGCGGTCTGGAAACGCGGTCAGGTCCCGCAGCCGGGGAAGCGCGGCCGGGGCCGCTCCGCAGAGCAGTCGCTGTCACTGTCGCTGCCGCTG
>JAWLRI010000257.1:623257-646792 GCA_034781795.1 Crypturellus tataupa | reverse complement strand
GGCTCCCGGGGACGTGCGCGGGGCCGGCGGCCGTGGGCGACGCTGGGGACGCCCGTGTCCCGGTGCCGCTCGCGCTGGGATGCGGGAGACGGATCCGTTCTGCTCCATCCACCCGCTGGGGCTGTGAGCACCGGGGCACGGAGCATCAAGGACGCTGCAGAGCAGCTCCAGGGGCTTCTTGGAGCTGCTCCTCATGCCGGTGGCCTCTGGGATCCTCCTCTCTCGTGTGTCCAGCTCATCCCACAGCTGCCGCTTCCCACCACTTCCTTCTTTCCTCTACCCTCCCGCTCCATCCCGGCCATTCTCCCGCCTTTCCCAAGCTCCCGGGGTCTCTGCAGCGATTTGGCACCATCCCAAGCTCGGTGTCCATCACCATCAGGCATGGAGTCAACCCCGTTCTCTCTTCTCCAAGTCCATGGGGACTTGGAGCCTGCACAACATTCCCAGAGGTGACGGATGAAGGATCCCTTGGGAAACAGTCACTCCATCCTCATGCTCCCACTTTAGAGACGATGGACTCGGGCACGGAGAGCCCTGGTGGGAACGTCCCAAGCTTGGATTCGTGTTTCTGGCCCTTGTTGCTTCTCTCTACCACGGAGCAAGGGAAGCTGAGGCCACATTCCAGCTCCTGGGATGTGGTGGAGCCCAAAGGGCTGTGCTGATCCAGCCACAGGAGCAGCCGCATGGAGAACGTCCTCCGCTCTTCCCCGCTGACCCTTCTCCCTGTTCCTCTTCCCCGCCGCAGGCATCACGTCCACTACGTGATCCCGTACGACGGGGACCAGTCCGTGGTGGACTCCTCGGAGAACTACTTTGTGACCGACAATGTCACCAAGCAGGAGATCGACCTCATGCTGGGACTGTTGCTGGGCTTTTGTATAAGCTGGTTCCTGGTGTGGATGGACGGCGTCCTGCACTACGCGGTGCGCGCCTGGCGGACCAGCCGCCGCTACGGTGAGTGCAGCCCGGGCTCGGCCAGAGCATCCCGGCCCTCTCCATGCCAGCAGGAAGGTTTTCCTGGGAATACCCAGCCGAGCGGCTCAGCCTCGGGAGCGCCGCTTTGGGAAGGGAATTGTGTGTGTTGGAGCAGAGCAGTTTGTGCAGGAGGGGCACGTTCACACGCAGCGAGACTGGCACATGGGGGCTGCATGGTGGCAATGGAGAACAGAGTATTTTCAGGTCAGAATAACTTGACATATTTTATTTTATTTTATTTTATTTTATTTTATTTTATTTTATTTTATTTTATTTTATTTTATTTTATTTCATTTTATTTTATTTTATTTTATTTTATTTTATTTTATTTTATTTTATTTTATTTTTTACTTTATTTCATTTTATTTTTTACTTTATTTTATTTTATTTTACTTTATTTTCCTACTCTCTCCTTTCCTGCGCCTCTGGTTTGCAGCCAGGCTCTTGCCCATGCTGGAGCTTCATGTTATTTGGGCAACTAGTGACAATGTGATGGCACTGAGAGCCACCCTGCTGTCCCTCGGGTGGGAGACAGACACTGAGGTTTCCCATTCCCCTTGCTCTTCCAGATGTCCTTTTTGTTAGTGTTTCCTCAGCAGTGACTCTGCCTTAGGGAGAGGGATGTAGTTAGCAGCTGCTCCAAGTTTTGGCCCCGCTATCTCAGTGTTATCTCCTATGCTGAATACAAAGAGCTCAGGTTCCTGCAGGGACCCTCCCTGCCCCTCTTTGCTCTCTTAGCACAGATACCCCTGGGATTTCTTTGTTGGAGCCCCCCCCAAAAAAAAGGAATAAAAAAGCCAAAAAAAGAAAAACTCCTAAAAATTTGGCAGCCGAGAGATCCTGTCCCGTGATCGGTGTCCTTGGCAATCCCGCTCTCTGAAAGCTGCTGATATCTGCTAAATTACAGCGCAAATTTAAAAAGAGGAAAAGAGATCGAGCGAGAAGATTTATCTGTGAACCTATAAAAACGTCTAATTAGGGAAGCGACTAACTCCTTCTGAAAACTCGGATCAGGACGACATTAATTTCCCATTCGTCTTCCCAGCAGCCTGAGCAGCCTCTGAGCCAGGATTCTCTCTCGGGGCCAGTTCCTCTCCCACCAACCAACCTCCCTGGGGTGACATGGGATTTTTTAGCCATTCAAGGTGGTTGTAGTGACTTATTTATTTATTTGTATTTATTCAAACTATTGCTTTGTTCCATTCCTTCTTTTCCTCCTCTGCATACAAGTTCGAAAAGGGTTCCCCAATCATGCAATATACTTCACAGGGTCTTTTTTTTTCCAGGAAAACGGGTGTAATGTTGCTTTGCCCTCAGTTTTCTGCCCTTAGCATGAGTACGACTTAGCAGTGACACTGTGACTCCGTGTCCTGGTTGGCTTTGGTCCTGGTCTGTTAGAATAACCTATAGCTCCTTCCCGATGGAAGATTTTCCTGTAATGAGCTGTTATTTTTTATTTTCTATAGCAATTTGGCTACCTCGGAGCGTGTCTCAAGGCTGATCCGAGCAGCCACGTGCCAATTCGTGTAGCTCTGCTTTGTGCCGTCTATCGTCCTTCGGGAGATGCTGATGCTCTTGGTGGCCTTGGGCAGTGCCCGTTTCTGGGTGAAACAACCCAAAAGGCTCGTGTGGGTCAGCAGAGGGTTGAACAAGGGTTTAGATGGTGGAAAGAAGGGAGACACAACTGCTCCTGCGGTTATTTCACAGCTAGGGGAGGAGTGGGCAGTGCTATGACCAAAGCATTGAGTTTAGTTGAAGAAAAACTCACGAGTTCAGTTGAAGAAAAGCTCAGGACTGGGTTTAACTGTGCGCTGGGAGCCCCAGCTCCTTGCCGAGGCCGTAACAGGAGCCCCATTTCCATGGGCAACCAACACGGAGCTCCCCCTTGCCGCCGCGTCTCACCGCTCGTCTCCTTTCTGCCTTCCAGACAACTCCTGGTCCTGGCTGCCCAAATTCTGCAACCTCAAGGAGTTCAGGAAACGTCACCACCGGCAGTACGAGGAGGCGACCGGGAACATGGTGCACATCAAGCAGAAGCTCTACCACAACGGGCACCCCAGCCCGCGGCACCTCTGAGGACGCCGCCCCGGGACTGCAGGGAGGTTTTGCCAGGGACTCGGCTCTTCCTCCTCGGGCGCCGCCGTGAGTTTGCTCCCCCGCGGAAGCCGGCGGAGGACGGAATTTTATTTCTCCGTCGCGGGCGTCCTCGCGGCGCTCCCTGATGCACAACTAAGCCAATCCCGGATGCTCCGCAGCCAAGACATTGCACTGTGCTCCACGTTTTACTGTCAGACTCGTGTACATATGTAAAAAGCAAACCAATGAACAACCACAGAGAACCATAAACAGAGAAGAGAGATTTGAATTATACTTTCCAACCCTTTTTTGTGGCATTCATGGCTGTCCTGCACATCCCGCTGCTCCTGAGTGTTGCCCGCGGGTGCAGAGGGGGGATCGCGTGCAGTGCTCCCCACCTGAGAGCTAGAAGCCCCCCATTTCTTTGGTCTTTCGGTTCGGTTTTGCTTTGCTCTGGTTCCTCCTGCTAGGATGGGCGAGAGGTTTGTTTGGGGATTCCTGTCGGCTCTTTGCGAACGCTCAGGATCCCTTTTACTCCGGTCTGTGCTCTTTTTGGGAACTGCAGTGGGAGAAGAAAGTCCTGGAAATAAAGAACTGGTTTGTTCTTTGCGTTGCGACCCCCTGAAACCTGCCTTAAGTTCCTGACCGCATCTCGGCACCACGAGGCATCAGCCCATCGGGCTGCTGCTCCCCACTTTCCTGGTGGTTCCTCGCTCCGTCCTTAGTGCTAAAGAGCAGGATCTGCTCCATCAGCCCCAGTGCAGCTGCTCCTGCTGCACCAGGATCTGCTCCTCGTCCCCTTGGAGGGTGAAGCCCTCCTGACACCCCCCAGAAAAGCAGCAGCTCAGTGAGAAAGTCCCATTAACTGCTCCCTGCCCTCCCTCCCGCTCCTCGTTTTACCTTTCTGGCCCCAAAGAGCGTTTCAGCACCTGGATTTGGCTTGAGGGACCCAAAGGCTGCGGCTCTGCAGCTGAACCCACCTCCAGGGCCGAATGTTTCAAGAACGGGTCCAGTTGGAGCACGGGGATGCTCCAACATTGGCTTCGCCTGGTTGCAGCGTCGGAGCAGGTTTCGATGGTCCAAGTGTCCTGAGATCAGACCCCTCGTGCAGAGACGTCCCTAGCGTCGTGTCGGAGCTGCTGGAAGCTGATGATGCCCCCGTGCCAACGTGGGCAGCGGTATCGGGTGCCCACGGGCTGTGGGGAAGGGCAGGATGCAGCGGGAACAGGGAAATTTCTATGCAGAGAGGAGTAAGGGAGACTCCAGCCCAAGGATTTAAGGGGACAGCCCTCGGATTTCTCCTTCTTGCCTCATTTTCTATGGAGCGGGCTGGTGTTTACCTGAGAAACACCGGGCAGCGGATGAATGTCACCAGGACTATCTCCTCCCGTGAATTCCCTGCCTCTCTCCCTGGTCTCTCAGTTCGGTTGCGATGTCTGTGCAGGGGAAAGGACACTGTGACCCCCTCCCTGCTCCCTCTGCGCCCTCCTCCGGCTTCCCCCTTGCTTTTCCCTATCCCCAGGGCCTGTCCCGCTGCATACGGCCCCCAAAGCCGACGAGGATGCCCGTTCTCTGCCCTTCCTCTCCTTGCTATTCCATAGTGCCTCTCGTCGCGGAGCCTGCGCTTCTGTCTGGGTCGAAATAATTGCTTAGTCTGTTCGTGCGTCCGTCTGCTTCGATGTCTGTCATCCAGGGCTTCCCGCGCTGCGTTGTCCGCAGCCGCCGTTTAGCATCTCGGAAGGACTTCTCCTTTAGCAGATGGTTTCGGGGACACGGGGCTTCGCCACCTCCCTCCATGCAGGAGCGCTTGACCCATGGATCCCTCCTCAGCTGCCCTAGGACACTCGTTTGGGTCAAGTGTCCCTTATTCTGGGCCATAAAGACCCGTGGTCTCTGCGCGGTGGCACTTAGGGGACCAGGTTTTGGCCACATCTTCAGCCCTGAGCTGAAGACGGGGCAGCTTTTGCAGGGGAGGAAATTCCATCGTGCTAAGGGCGAACACCGGGTCCTAGGAATGAGCTTTGGGGGGAAAAAATGCACTTTAAATAATAGTCTCTCCACTTCACGCCTCTCACAGGAGAGCAGGCAGACGGGGATCTAAACCCAGACCTAAACCCAGGCTGAGCCAAGGGCCTGGCTTCCCCTCGCTCCAGAGCTGACCGTAGCTGGAATACGAAATTTTATTTCATAATGAAATTTTATTTAGTGACATCTTAAATTTACAGTTGCGAAAGGGCGAAACGAGGCTCCGCACTGATCAAGTCTGATGCACAGCGGGATTTCAGGAAAGGGAGAGGAGACGCTGGAATAAAGGGAAAGCAAAAAGCCTTCCTGGTGCATATTCCCACAGGATAAACAAGATTTTTATTAAAATAAAATAAAATAAAAGCTGCTGTGGCTGCAGCTGTACCTCTGTACAGGAGAAGCAGGAGGTGGAGGAGGCAGCTGTGCTCTGGGCTCTGCAGGAGCCGGTGCAGCCCCGGGCAGGACGCGCTCCCGCTCGGCTCGCTCCTCTCCTCCCGCTTCTCCCGCTGCTCCGTGCGGGGGTTTCCTCCCCGTTTCCGCGTGTCAGACGCAACGGGGCTGCCTTGGTGGCTGTTCTCTTGGTTCTGCTTCCAAACAAACAAACAAAAAAAACCCGAGACCAAAACAACAGCGAAACCGGGGAAAATCCAACAACCCCCCCGATCCCAAAGCTAGAGATAAAGCGATTCCGGCATCGTGGCACCATGGGGTCATGCAGGGCAGGGCTGGGGGCCCCATGGAAGCGCCGCCGTGGGGCGCGTGGGACTCCGCTCGCCGCTGCCGGCTGCTCCGGGGGCGGCTCCCGCTCCGCTCCATCGTGGGGGAATTTGTGCAGCCTCAGGAGGGGCTATTTTTGGAGCGGAGCTGGAGCTTGCGGCTCCGAACGCTGCTCCTCCGGAGCCGGGATTGGTCCTGGAGGCTCCTGATGCACCCGGGTTCCCGCTTGGGCACGGAATGGGCTCGTGCTGGTGCTGGTGGCAATGGATGGGGCTGCGGAGAGAGGAAGAGGCTGGAGAAATCCAGGTTTTAGCTCTGTGAATCCAAGCGGCCTCTTGCCAGCCCTGCCGCTCCATGAGATCCCTGCAGGGAATGTGATTTTAAACCCGTCCGTGCCCACCTCTTCCTCTCTTCACCAAAGGGCATGGAACGGCGCTCACCTCCTCCGCTTGCTCCCACTCTGGCATCGCTTGTCCCAGCAGCACCACATCCAGGCCCCAACTTCCCAAACCTCGTTGGCATTCCCTGCTTTTCCAAGGGGGCTCCTGGGTTTCTGCTTCTCCCCCATCTGAGCACCAGGATTTCGATGGATGCAGAGCCAGGTCCCGGGAGAATAACCGGATCCCGCGCGGCGCGGAGCTCCTTTCCCAGCGGCTGAGGCAGAGGGATCCATCCTGGGATGGAGCCTGCTGGTCGGGAAAACATTTTCAATAACGCAATGGGAATACGGGAGGAAAACTTGGAGCGTTGATCCTTCATTGAGCGTCTCCTATGCAGGAAGAGGTGCAGCACATCCTGGTATCAACCAAGTCAGAGAAATTATACTCTAATTCCAGAATAATCTTTCTTCTGAATGACAAGCAATAATGGCTATAATATATATTTTTTAAATACGATTGCACAGGTGAATGTCACCCCTATTTGTGTCCCTTAGAGACTGTGCTGGAGCAAAGGGCAATCCCTGGAGCAGCTGCAGGACACGGGGAGCGTCGCGAAGGGGTGGGAAGGGTGAGACAAAGCACATGGGTTTTACCGGCTCAACGAGTGTATCTCAGTCATCCTTCCTCAATGCCATGTTTGTACAATATGTGACCGGTTCAGTTCCTGAGACCAAGCCCATCCCTTGTTGTTTGTCAGTAAAATAGTTTTTTGCATGTTCTGCATCTGACTGGTTTTTTTTCCAGCCCTTTGAGGCAAATGGTGCTGCCGAGCCCAGGGATTTGCTGGGCACAAGCTCGGGATGGGGGTTTAGGAGCGGATGAGGGTGCAAAGGGACTTGAACAGGCTGGGAAGCAGCCATGGAGAAGGAGGCAGCCGTGTCCCACTCTGTTCATGGAGAAATCTGGATTTATTTATGGAGTTTCCCCCGGATTATGTGGCATAATGGGACAGTGTCTATAGTGTCCATAATGGAACATGATCCCAAACATAAACCAAGCAAGGTTGAGGCTAAGGGGGCCTCAGTCTTTGTGGAGTGCAGAGAGGCTTATGCACCCCCAGACCTGTGACCCGGATCAGGGAAAACCACTAACGACAAGGCTAAAAATCCCAGCCTGCAGCAGCAGGAGACATAGGGGGAAAAAAGAATCCACTAGTAACATGGATGTGCCAGGAGCGCTGAGACACGGAGTGAATTCCATGCTCTAAGGAGCTCCCGGCCCAGGCAGGCTCCCCAGGTGAGGCTGGTGCCTCACACCACCGTCTGCACAAACGCAACAGCTTTGCCACAACTGCACCTTTTTAACATGCAAACAGGGGACTAATAGTGCGGTAAAGCAGAAACCGTCACAGAAAAAGGTTTATTTTAAAAAAGAGAACAAGTATTCCTTTTGCATTCGAAACACAAATGCAGTTGGCGGAGAAATACATCCTGGAGACTCCAGTTCTGCAGCACGAGGCGTGCAGGACCTGCAGCACTGAGCCCGTGAGCCCTTCCTCGCGGTGGGGCATACACAAAAGTAAATACTCTAAAGGCCGGCACCTGCGGATAGAGGTGTCCACATTATTAATCTCCCTCCCAGCTGTAATGCTGAAGCGCAGAACAGACATTTTTCAGCTTACAACAGCAAAGATGGGGAATGATGCATTGCTGCCCAATCCATCTCCTCCTAGATTTGCTCTCCTATACAAAATACTGTTTTAATAAAGTGCCATTATCTCATAACTCACTCAGTGTCACGGAGAGGAAATAACCTCAGCCTGGAGTTGCCATCCCCTCCTCACAGGGAATATTAACAGACAGCGCGTTGGGTGCCACCTCTCCGGGGACATCAGTCATTCCCGGAGCCAAGAGCAAGCCAAACTTATTAAAGAGGGTGACAGACGTGACACAGGCCCCGCGTTTAAATCTTGGCGGAGGCAGGAGCCGAGTAAGGCCCAGGGGCCTTTTCCTCCCCTTCCCTGTTGCATTCCAGGGGAGCGGGAGTGTCGGCAAGCAGCTCGGCTGGGCAGCAGGGCACGAAACCACCTTCCTGAATGCCAAGAGCCGCATGCGGAGCGAGGAGGAGGAGGCATCTCCCTGCAAAGGTGGATTTAGAAAAGGGGTCGTAGTTGTTTCTGGGACTCGTGAAGAAAACCGGCTTCATCGGTGTTTGCATGGAGCGGTGCTGGCGAGGACACGGTGTGAAGGAAGGATGTGGGTGGAAACAGCCCTCCCTGCTGCCACCAGCGCGAGGGGACGGGGACTTTTAGCTACGGATAAAGAGCCTGAGCGGAGGGCAGGTGGAGGAACCTGCTCTGCCCGGAGCCGGGAGCTTCTGGGGAAGAGAGGAGGCAGGAGAAGCCACCGAGTATTTCTGGAAGGGACCAGCCAGCACGGAGGGGACACCAAGCAGCATTCCTGCTGCAAGGGCTGTTTGCAGCGCGTTCCCCCAGGCTCCGGCACCTCCATGGGCTAAAAGGCCCCCGGCTAGGCTAGGGGACACTGAAGAGATGTTTTTAAGATAACATTTGAGCTCATGGCAGTGAAATAAGGGCATTGCACAAAATGGGCAGTTTCAGTGTAAATGGCGATTCCTTCCCAGCGCGGGCGCCGCGTGGCAATGAGTGCAGTGGGGCACAAGGGCCCGGGCACACGGTGCTGCCGTGGAACAGCTGTCCTTAAGAAAGGGCAGCTTCGAAAAGGGGTTTTCAGCGGCAAACGCGGATTCTCCCTTGGCACCGAGGAAAAGGGATGCAGGAAAGACCCACGGCGAGCGCAGATGGAGCTGCAGCCTCCGGGACTCGCTCCTGGTGCTCCCCAAGGCTGCCCGTTTGGAGGGCGCTGGTGCCCACCCTCGCAGCTTACCGCCCATTCCCGCACTTGCAGGCTCGTGTCAGGATGCATTTCTGCACGTTCCGGAGCCAGGAGCAGCAAAATGGACAAAGCGGAAAGCGCTGTCAGCTCCTGTCAGGGCAGAGCGGCTCAGCGAGGTACTCAAGGGCACAATCTGGGTCAGGCTGCACCGCGGCTGCTCGCGGAGCTACGCAGGGGGACACGGAGCAGAGCCCGGAGCTCAACTCCCATTCAAGCTCTTGGGGAAGAAAAAAAAAAGAAAGAGGAAAAAATGAAAGATTTTCTATTTGGCCTCTTCTACGCACACAGACAGACCAAATGTCATCCATCCAGACAGGTTTGTCTTTGGGCTTTGACAAGGGCACGTTTATTAATCGCTCTAGCACTGCAGCAATAGAGGCAGAGCCGCTTCCTGGTGTCACCAGCAGCAGGGAAAGCAGAGGGAACACCGAGGGGCAGACGGGAGCGGGACCACGGCGGGAGCACGTGAAGAACCAGCCATAGGGAGGCCTCTACAGAGGATGGGTTCAGACAGGACCCTACACGGCCCCAGCAGTGACACCACCAGCCTCTGGGACACAGAGGTTTCCTTCAGTCTGTCGGGGGTGACATGGGAGAGCAAGGAGATTCCAGGCAGAGACAGGAGCAAGGAGGAGGTCTGGCCTGCACAGGATGCAGTGGCAGAGCCAGAACTCACCTGCACACAGAACTGCAGCAGTGAAGCACGTGGGAGCAGCACAGCTGGGTTTACAGAGGCCCAGGTCTCTGGGACACTGCAGACCCCCTCAAATCCCTGAAAAGTAGTCAGGGTTTGGGGCTCTCCAGCAAGCTGGGCCACACACGCTAGCACAGTCAACTGTTTCAGCAAGAGGGTCCTTTAATGCAGTTGCTTCTGGCTTATTCAAACCCTTTTTTGGGCGTATTTTAAAAACATGAATGGAACAGCACGGACACCAAGAACACCACAAGCGGACTGAGGCAGCAGCCCCTCCTGCCTTGTACCCACGGCCACTTGTCTCCCATGACACATGATTACACCAAATATTCACGCAGACGACCCTCCCCGCTTCTTCCCCCCGCACGCTGCTCTGCAGACGGCTGCTCACACCGGGGATCCTGCTGGGAAAGGCAAGGTCCTGGCAGCCCCTTGGCTGCCTTCAGCAGCCTCCGCTTTGAGCCAGTCCATTTTCTGCCTGTGCTGCTGCACGGCGTCGGCGACGCGGGCATCGATCATGGCCTCGGTCAGGACGCCGTCCTCCGACGCATACGCTGCAGCCTGCGGAGGGAAGGCAGGAGAGGGCCGTTACCCATGGCAAATCCTAGGATTCTGCTCCCCATCTGTTGTTTTCTCCACGCGTTTTGTCCCCACACTACCTAGCACAAGCCTCATTCTTGTTCCAAGTCACTGGCTGTTCTGGCTCCGCATCTCCCTCGGAGACGTTCCCTTCCCTTCCTGCAGCTCTGCCAGGGACTGGCACCCATCAAACGCCCAAGGACAGAGATCCAGGCACTTAAGCTGCACTTAAGCCTGTCTTGTGAACGAGCACCTGGATTCTCTGATGCTACATCTGCCTGGCATCACTTCCACAATGCTTCAGCTCCCATTCCACACTCCTCTAACCCTTGGAACCATCCCAACTCCCATCTTTCCGATTTTGTGGTAAAATAACACCTGTTCCTCACACTAATAGACCACAACAACTCAATCACAGTCCTTGCAGAAGGCTTGAAAAGTGCCCGCATCCTTGCGAAGCAGCCCACAAAGCCTCCAAGGACAGGGCAGGAGAAACAGGCTGTGTCTTTCTCCCCCTGTGCAGCAAGTTGCTCTTGTGCAGACACCCGGGATGGCTCCGGAGCCTCTCCTCGCAGGCGGCTACACCAGCAGCCTCAGGAGGGAGAGATGCTCCCACTGCCGTCGGCACAACCATCTCCAAGGTAACACAGCAACTCCACGCTACACATTTCTATATCTGGCTACTCCCTGTGCAAGTGCCCCTGCAAGCAACGCGGTGCTGGGGGTTCCTTGCACAGCTCTGCTAGCCAGGGAGCTTAATTAACACTGCAGCGTGACCCCCTCCAGCACTAACACCCACGACGCCTCCAGCAACGAGCTGCAAGAACCCCAAACCTCTGCCCACATCCCCTTGGTGTGATGTCCTGGATTACCTCATCCCAATACTCCTGGCTGCAAGGTTTTCCTTGAGATCCCAATTAGAGAAGCTTTCAAGGCCAAGGCTGAAGTGTGCGTGTAGGGTGTTACATATGGGCTCCATAAATCTTTAGTGAGGCAAAGCATCGAGGCTGCCAAGCCTCATTCAGTTTGCTGCACCCAAGTTCTAACAAGTCAGCAAATGCATCACTAAAATAAAAATTACAGCGTGGCCATTTTCTGCTCCCACTACCCTGTAATAGAGATGGGAGAGAAGCTAACCCAGATCAGGGGTTGCACTGGTCACTGTGGTCACAGCACTGCCTGGGCAGGCTACACCTCTCTGCAGGAGGGACAATTCTTTCAAGAAAGGGACAAAAGGCTACAGAGTTGGTTCCCAGCCTCCTCCAGTTTGAATTCCAGTCCTTTTTAGAGCAAACTGTCTAGACCACAAGAGAAAGGAAGTCTCCCTGCACCAGACACATACAAACATGGAGCTGGAAGGCACTGCTTTTCACTGCAAGAAGCACCAAAACAGATTCCTCCCCCTGCAAAACTCTGGCAGCCCTTAAGGAAGGGACAAGCTGGTGCTAACTCGAGGTGTGGACATCAGCTTGTCACTGTGCGAAAAGCAGGAGGAGGAAGGAATCTGCAAATGGCGAATTCGCTGTGATGGGCTCTAGCCAGCAAGGGCTGGTGTGTTAAAATGGAGCGAGCGTTTCCCGGAATGTGCAGACGCACCTTCACGCGAGGGGAGGATGCGCTACCTTCCTGCCCGTCACCGCACAGACCGCGAACGCGGCGCCGTCGGCTCCTGCAGAGCTGTGCAGCTCACGCTCTGCTGATTTTCTCAATGACTTTCTATTTTTAGAAAGCCTCAGGCCTGAGCTGTCACGAAAGCAAATGGGGAGAGCAACTGGCCCTTGTGGGAGCAGCCCGCACACGCACGCGCGGCTGCATTTGTGCTCCCATCTCTGCCTTCTGCGTGAAGGAATTTTAACCCATTTTCTGCAATGCAGCTATTTCTAACTCCGTCACAGCTATGAAATAACTTGAAAATAAAGAATTTGGGGAAGACATAGAGGGATGAAGAATACCTGATGAGCGCAGCCTAAATGAGAAGCGCCAGTTTGTCTCTAAAGCACATCGGGGGGTTTATGTTCGGGTTGCAAAACTAGGAAGTCTGTACACTACTGTAATGGAGCTGAACGGAATTTTAAAGTGTGTAAATACATCTGATCCATGGTGTGTTTGCAAAGGATTAGATACGGAGAATGAAAAAGCATCGGGACAAAAGGAGAGGCTCAGTGTTCTGTAGAAGAGGAGCATTAAAATGCATTTCTAGCATGCAGACTATTAGCTGCACCAGAGACAACAATATTTTTCCCAGTGCTAGAGGCTTTTCTGCATCTTAATTGTTCTGTTTGGAAAGCCCAGGACCTTAGACTGAACCAAGAGCGAGATAGAGCTTCTGCATGACCATCAAACACATTTATTGTGAAATTAAACTTACGAAAGCTGTAGCTTTCACTCAGACCTCTAGTTTAAATGAGACACTTATGTAGAGAGCTATTTGACCTCTAGCATGCAGCACCTTGGATCAGAATTTCATCAGTTTTACAGGAGTTTAAAAGACAAACATGCCCACAGTGAGCAGCTGCATCCTGAGGTTTGACAAGTGTTTTTTTGAGCCAGATGTGCTGGCTCCCATAGCCTCCAACTACCCTGATCTTCTGCCTCAGTTGTGCCAGGACAGCACTGTGTAGCTATGCAGTGCACTCGTCTTGCCAAGCTATTTTTAACTCTCATCAGCTCCCTGACCCAGTTCATAACAGTCATACAGAGAATTGTACCAGCACAACGGAAAGGAGAGCAGAAAGGCAAAAATAAGCGGCAGGAGCTACCACTGCCAGAAATGCTCATCAAAGTGCAGCCTTCATCCTTCCACGACAGAAGAGCGTTTTATCAGCTGCAAAACTATCTACAATAAGGTATCTGCCAGAGCTGACCCAGGCCCAAAATAGTAACATCATTCAAAAGATCAGGTTCAGTCAGGAGGATTTAAAACATCTGCTTCAGTTGTGATAAGCTCTTCTCACCTCAGGGCTTTTACTGTGCCCTCCCAGTCTTCTGAGGAAGAAAGGTACATGTGTCTAGCCACTAGCTGGAAAAAGCTGCTATTTTAACACTGACCCTTACCACATTACCCTTCCTTTCTTGATCAACAGGGTGCAAGATATGAAGCCTCTTGTTCCAGAACACCAGCAATTGATTTTGACACAGCTGAAGCTCTTTGGCAGCTCGTGCATCAAAACAGTTTGTATCTTTCTGCCCACACACTGCTGCATCTTCACATCCTTTGTTTCTAAACCCTTCAATTGCTTTATGAAAAGGAGAGAGGAATATAGCGTCCTGCTGCTATTCTACAGAGCCCCTTTTTAATAGTTCTGGTGCTGTAAGGTACCCTAAAAAGGTACCTTAACTTCTTCATGCTGTTACAGAGATTAAGTCAGCCCACCCTCCTTTAAGATCTCTTGAAGGACAAATGACAGAACCAAGGTCGTTCCTGGGAAGGATGGACATTCCTATTATGACAAGATCTGAGTACAACATGACACTCTCCAGCCTTTCAAGAAGTGAAAAGGACCCCAGAAGCCCAGTGAGAGCCCAGAGTACCTGCCATGCCACGGCCAGCTGCGAGATCTCGCGGCCAGACATGCCCTCTGTGAGCCTGGCAATCTCCGAGCACTTCTTCCCATAGTCGAACTGGGCCAGCTTCAGGCGTCTGCAAGAAGCACAAGGATTAGTTTACACGGAGCCAAATGAGAAGAGGAGGGAGGGAGTCCACAGGCAGGCTTTAAAGGAAAGATTCTAGGATGAAATCACAGTAATTCAGCGCTGTATATGTGAAGCAGAACCTCAGCTGCATGTAACATTTACCAGTCTTCGTGGATTTTTAAGATAAATTAACCCAAACCCAAATACATTCACCACAGGAATCTGGAAGCCAGCTGGTGACAATGTAGCTCCTAAAGGACATCATCAGACTTTTTGCTTTGAACAGGGGAAGCACCACTACAGTTTAGGACAACTGTAACAATGTAACTCAGATTAACCAAACATCAGGAGCAATATTTGAGTAGAAATAGACCAAATCCAACAATACAGAGCATGCTGAAAGTAATTCAGTGCTAAGAAAGCCCTTCTTCACTTCTACCCCTTCTTCCAGTTCTCTGAGTGCTCATCACTGAGATTTTTGCTCTGAGAGATTTGGAGAAAGGCCAGTTACAAGCTGGAAGAAATCTGATGCTTTGCTTAAGTGGTTAACAACCATTATAGGTCTGATATCCGTATGTACTACACAGTTGCCCTGTAGAGCAAGGGAAGCACCTGTAATACTGCTTGAATGTTATACTGACATAATACATGGGACATTAAGCATCAAAAAAAAATCCTAGAGAAGGTAAAGATTCTGCAGGGATACTCACTGTTTGCCCTCTGTGGCTGGCTTCAAGACATGTCTATCAAAATACATCCTCACAAGCCGCTCCCGTTCTTCTAGCTTGGGTAGATCAAAATTCACTATTTCATCTATTCGGTCATTGATGGCCCAGTCAAATTGCTCAGGCTGGTTACTGGCTAAAACAAGCATAAACCTGAAAGGAGGAAGAAAAACAGATTGAAAAAAGGAAAAAAAAAAGGAAAAAGAAAAGGACAAGACAAAAAAAAAAAAAAAAAAAAAATAGCCTGAACATCAGAACTGCCATGGCCAGTCCACCATGCAGTTTTTTCAAGCTCTTTGTGGTACGGACTAGACATTTCCAACTTCCATTTGCATGATAGTCCTTTTTGAGCCACTCCTCACTTCAGGATAATATCTACTAAGTGCTGAGAGTAGATACTTACTTGTTACTGTGCTGCCCGGTTCTGTGCAGGAATGCATTTAAAGTTGCTCTGAGGTCTTCACTTATTTTCTCCTGCGAAGATAAAAAGCGAAGGAAGATCAGTTGCCTGGGGACCTAAGACAGGCCACAGATTTAAGCAGTTTTATTGCCAAAGTGAGTTCTATTATGCACAACAGGGTGACTTTTGAAAACAAATCATCTGCAGGCAAACACATAGCTTATTTAAGGCAGTGAATAGCAGTTCTGCTATGAAAACAGCCCAAGGTAATGATTTTTGAGGACAAAAACAAACCCTGCAGGGTCCTAGTGCTGCAGCATGAACAACCTTCCTTTCTTTTTGCTCATCCATATGTCTGTCTTTCCTACTGCCTATCACTGGCAAAATCCCCAAACAGATGATGTCACCCATCTCATCCGTAGGAAGGAATTTCCAAGTGAGCCTCGAGATGCTCATCACATTCAGCTGTAATATCTTTCCTCAGAGCCCCTTATTAAAAGTGGCACCTGCTCACCTAATTCTTTTGACTGTTTAGCCTAACTAATCAGGTTAAGCAAGAAGGCAGCTGACTGAGCCTGCAGCATGCATGGATAACGGCCACTGAAAAAGCACTTACTGTTGCCCTCTTCCGCAGGAAAGCATCTGCTTCATCCACAAACAGCAAAAGACTGTAAAGAGAAAGTACTAGAGAGTGATGTGAGAACAGTAATGAGGCTCAAAGGACCGAAAGCCTCTCCTGTCCCACTATGAGATATCTAAGACATCATAACCAGCTGACAACCCAAGAGATTACACAAGTAAGTTCATTGTTTCAGGCAACATTTATTATCTGAGCAGAGGCAACTAGTTCAGTGGATGTTCTTGGACCATCCTAGCAGCTAAGGAAATAGGTATTAAGGAACTTTAGGAGATAAAACTGACTCCAGATTTCTTGAATTTTATTTCCTGCTGTTCAAAAGGCAACAGACACAGACCTAGCTCCATGAGTTGAGTAACTTGACATCTCTTCCAACTTTTTTTTTTAAGAAAAGATCACAAATTTTTGCCTTCCCCCCTACCCCCGCTACAGCTCCATGGAATTGGATTTGAAGCTTAGACTATTTATTCTGCAAATACGTTTTTTAATGGGGAATCAAGAACATCTTGGTGATGAATGCAAGAAAAGATTAAAATAGACACTGCAAGATAATGTCTGCCTAAAGCAATCAGAGAAGACATAAATCACCAATTAGTCATCTCTGTCTACAAAAGGCCTGCAATCAAAAAACAGCACCGAAACACACTGATACCCCACTGCAAGCTCTCTACTGTATTTTAATATCCTGGCTGGACAACCAGCTTTTCTGATGCCTTTGGACTGCAATTGGAATGCATTTACACCAGCATAAGCAGACTAGCTACATTCTCTCAATAAATCAGAGTTGATATTTTCCCTGAGGACAGAAGTTTGTTTTAAAGGCCTCTTAAAACAGCACATCAGCTTGTGATTTTTACATCCTGAATAATGGCAATGCTTTTGGAACCTGTATCCCCACATTAAACATTACAAAGCAGCAAAAATTCACCCTTTCTAGGTATACTTTTGAAGATATTATGTCTGGTCAGTGTTGTCTCATTTGCTCAAGAGTTTCACTGAGTAAAAAGAAGGCATTAGGAGTCAGAGCAACTTCCACCTACCCTCTCCTACTGGTGTTTGCCCAGTCAAAGAGTTTGTGCATGGCCGTGACTCCTTCCCGCCCCATAGGGGCAACATCGCCACCCGTCATGATGGCATAGTCCATGCCCGAATGCACAGCTAATTTCTGGAAGGAAACAAAAAAAAAAGTGAGTGAAAATGGAGTTCAACATTCCCCTTCACCACAAGACTGCAAAGGCTGAGAGCTAGCTATGTCTTTCTGCTGAATAAAGAGTTATCTGAAGGTTAAGGCAAATAAGTCATGTAACATGTAAAGAAGCCTCAGTAAAACATGCTTTGCTGAACCCTCAACCATCTGCTGTGCAGCACGAGGCAGGAAGAAAGCTCTGCTCTGTGCTTCAAGACCACGCAGCTACTGCTGCTGTTTAGCGCTTTGCATCGGTTCAACAAAGCTGTGGCTCTGACACAAGTCTCAGCTCAAAAAAAAAGTCATTTTCTGTGAAATATTTCTCCTCCTCCTTTACAGCACACAGGCCTGATGAACCCGGATCTTCCCTTACTCTTATATTCACATTCTTTGTGATCTCCACCAAGCCTTTACAGCTACTACCACTATCTCCTTGCAGTTGCTATGGATGGAGCGGATTTCAGACTGGAGAAGGATGCTTAGAAGGCTGTATTTTTCGGAGCACCCAGCAACATGCGGGTTATGAGAACCCAAGCAGGGTTTTACCTTGGCAAAGAGCGTCTTTCCAGTGCCAGGGGGACCATACATAAGGATATTCCTGTATAGACTTTTGTTCTTTTTTGTATTTCTTGTTGCTATGGCGATGTCTCTCACACGTGCTTCCAACTTTGGCTGCAAGAAAAGAGTTAAGTAGGAGAGGAACCTCTATGAACTTCACAGACCAGTTTCATCAGCAATAGGCAGGCAGTAACTGCTGCAAGGACTGGAAACAGCTATAACAGTTACAACAGTCACCTCATATTGAATGCCCTAATAAACATATACCCAACCAGGAGCAACTCTTAAGAGAGCACTAACTCTTTCATGCAAGTAAGTGATAAACATTCATGCTCATACTTATTCCTGAATTTGTAGAAACACCAGGAGAAAGTTATTCCTGCAGGAGCACTTTCTCTTTACTGCCTCACGAAGCATTTAAATATCTCTGATATCAAGGAACCAAATATACAGAAGCAGCATTAATTACTGAGTTAAGGACCATTCCAAAGATAAATGAATATGCTCCTCAGGATTTTTGAGCTAGAACTATATTTGTGTTCAGTAATATCTGACAGATCAGATGAGACAAGGGGAACTCCACACATTAATCTGCTGACTACAGAGAAAAACTGCAGCGGTGCAAGCACCGAACAGAGACTTCCAACTTCTTTGCACAGAAAGATCAAAGGTTATCAGTGTTTAATGTGTGCTACTGAACACAGGAGCTTATTTACAGTCTCAGTGCCCCGAGGGTGCTATGTCTCCAGAATTACTGGAATGACAGCATTAGAAGTGAGAACAAGGTGACAGTCTTTCATATTTATATTAAAAAAAATCCTTCACAGATCAAAACAGCAAAACAAAATACTCACACTGAGAACAACTCCTTCAAGAGCATCCTGAGCCTTGCTGGTAAGACGCTTTCCAACCTAGGGAGAATAAATGTAATCACTGACATGTAGAAACCCATCACAGACTTCACAACTCACCTGGACAAAAGTTCTAGATAAAAAAATAAATTATATAAATATATACACACACACACGGAACAACAAAAGGAATTTTGTATCCACATGGCTAAAAGCAGCAGAAAATTATGATCAAATTTACCTCAATAGGGTGCTTGAGTGCCTCGAGCACAGTGATGCGTGAGGTCTCTCTCACGAGGGAAGGTTTCCCCAGTCGAGCTTCTATGTATCGCCCTGCTACTGCGGTAGCGTTCTTGGCAGTGTAAACGCCCACCGCCAGCAGGGTCAGGCCTGCCACCTGCAAGAAAAGGCGAGAGGATCAGAATCATAATGCACCAAACTGATATCTGGGTCAAGAGTATGAAGCTAAAAGCACCAGGCAATAATTTTCCACAGGATCTCAATTTGCAACCATTGCAGATGATTGCTTCATGCAAATTACGCTCATTGAGGCAAGTAACTGCAACACTGTCAGCTGTTAGGACAGATTTAAGGGCTCTTTGCTCCTGTGCTCTAAGTATTATTAATTTCACACCAAAGATTCACTCTTCTTCAGAAATGAAAACTAGCAGTATCTAAAATAAAACATTTGAAATAGGAACCTAACAGTTCTGTAATCTAGCCAAGGGCAGTGTCTTAATATTAAGTACATTTTACTGCATACCTAAAACTCTCCTCTCACGTTATTATAGTCTCACATTATTCTCTGCTTCTTGTTCTAATGATAGGATGCTATTTTATTGTGATCAAGATTTACCACTCATATGATGATTACTCCCGCGTAGTGCTTGCTCATAAATTAATGGGATGAAGCTCAAGAAAAGGATTAGGTTAAATATGGGAATTCTCAATGGAGATGTAGTGAGAACTCCCACTAGAGAAGAGTCAAAAGTCTGTGTATTCCAGCTACTGAAAATTACACAGAAATTGTTGCATAGCAATCATCCAGATTCTCCAGGTAAGATGAAAAAACATGTCATTTTCTCTCCTGTGTAGAAGAAACAATCCCTTTTGTGTTTTGTGTCCAAATCAACTGAAACACACCTCCAGTATACTTTTCCCAATATCCCTAAAAAGACACTTCCAGTTTGTAGTTTAATTGCAGAGGTACAAAAGACAGTTTTCTGTGGGAGGAGGGAAGAGATTTTCTGCTTCCAGAAACCATTACTGGCAAAGAAACCCCGTATCAACAACACTAAGGGCTAAAGAACACTCTCAGTCTAACCACAAACAGAAATTCACCATCACAAAAAAGCAACCGGAGTTCTGGGAGCCCCTGTCTTACCGTGGCTGTAACTTTATCCCAATCTGTTACAAAAGCACGGAAGCCTTCCCCGAAGAGCATCCCAGCTGTCCTACAGTAAGAGAAAACAATAAGCAGGAAGAGAAATTCTGAAGACTGAATTGAAGCAAGGCACAAGATCATTCCAAACCCTTACAATAACCTGCCTGAGCCTCAGCCAAAGCTGAGGGCTCAGTTACGAATTCAAACATGAAAAAGGACGACAAATACATCTATTATCACCCGACGTGCTCACCTGATCTGGCATTAAAGCCAAAAGAATACTGGGCACTAAGTCATTATGACCATCAATGGTAATGAAAGGTGTTTAATTCAAAAGCTCTTTTCACCAAAAACCTCAAGACCTAAAGCAAGGTTTTCTTACTTCAAACAGTCAAACACCAGTAGGGTTTTCTACAGGGCAGAAGAAATCTGCCAAAGCAGCCCCCACCCTTCACTTGACCTGCACGTACTTGAGGGACTCCAGCACGGTCTGGCGATGCTCAGCGGCTTTCAGGCGGATCTGCTCCCGGATGATGTCCGCGTTCTCCCGCTCGGCCTTGGCTCGGGCTCTGGCCTCAGCCTCAACACGCAGCATTTCATTTTTATGCCGCAGCTCCATCTCGCGCTCCACAGTTGCTAAAATAAATGGATAAATAAATGAGAGAAAAAGAAAACACTTGCTGCTTGCTAGTATGGCATTAACACAGGCTCCTGATTGAACATTAGCCAACAGGAACATTAATTCAAAGATTGCTGATCTGCTCGTCCACTTTGTAACCAGCTAAAGAAAAACAGGTAACTTACCCCGCCTCATGGCTTCTTGCTTCTGCACAGACTCCTCCTGCTTCCGCAGATTCTCTTCGTTAGCGAGTTGCTATAGACAGAGATGATGGCAGTAGATTTGTTGAAGTTGCAAGAACACACTCAGCAAGGTATTTGTAAAGCTTAACTGTTTTAAATGCTTTCAGGAAAGCAGCACCTAGTTTAAAGGGCATTCTCTACTGCCCAAGCTCCTGGATTCACACCCCCAAATCCAACACCCTTAGCTGCTTTGTCCTGTCCCTTTTTTCTATTTGGCTGGCTAAAAAATCCTGAAGCCAAACAAACAAACAAAAAAAAAATCTATATGAAACCAATAGTATCATACCTGCTGCCGCATCTGTTCATCATAGCGCTGCCTTGCCAATTTGTCCTGATATTGGGCTCGCTTCAGAAAAAAAAAGAAGTATTTAGACTAAAACATTATTTGTTTAGAAGACAGTAATAATGAGAGAGAGAGAGAGAGAGAGAGAGAGAGAGAGAGAGAGAGAGAGAGAGAGAGAAATAAAAAGCTTCCTGATCCCAAAGTGCTTTACTGGGAAAATCATATTTTCACAGTCAAAGATATAATATCTAGATGACTGTAAACAACATTGCCAAGATATGCTGCTTGTCAAAGGAGCTCCATTTCTCATCAGTTAGCTTGTTCCTTATTAATTACTTTAATCATTTTTTCCACTGCAACTAGCAAATATATCAATGTCATCTGAGCTCCACTGAAAGAGATCTGAGGACCCCAATCCATCAGCAGACATGACCTTGGACGATATATGATTTTATTCTCCACTGTAAGTAGAACATCTCATAAGTCATGTCCTCAACAACTGTACTTCACAGCACAGCACTTCAAAAATGAATCTTGACTAAATTTGCATTGACATCATCAAATGGTGACCTACAAACTGCAAGAGTTTAAGGGCTAATTCGTGAACAGATCAGACACCTATGAGGAAGGCTACTTCCTGACCCAGCCCCGTCCAAAGTCTGAACTCCAGTGGGCTACAAAGCAACACGTGCCAGCAAAGCACTTTTAGCAGGCATCATATATCCCCAAGTGACATTTAGCAATCCTGTATTTCCATGTACTCGCAAAGCAAACTGTCACCACATGTAAGCAACGAAGACAAAGCCAGTTTGCATTTCCCAGACTTCAGTATTAGCATCTTCTCAGTAATTCAATACAGATGGCTAAGACATACCAAAAATCATCAACTGCTCAAAAGTCAACTTCTGATAACACTCAGATTTGCATCACTCCTCCTTTAAGGTAACTTGTTCTTTCCAAAAGATCAAGCTTGAAAGAAACAGAAGTTTAGAGCCTAGTTAAGACTGAAATCCAAATAACCAGAGAGATTTTACTGTCCAAGTAACACACGTGCTTGATAAGCCAGCAGCTCTCAACCAACAGCTCTGCAGGCACAAACAAGTGCTCCTTGAAGGGAAGTTAAAGGAACAGTGTTATGAAATGTCCCTTCAGGTGTTCCAGAACTTGGGAACAAGAGTCTGACACCACAAAGCTGTGCCAAGCTGAAAATCAACCCCACCGTTACAAAGCTGGGGTAGAAAACAGGGGCAGTCTGTGAATAGCCTCCCATTTAGGGCTGCCCCAGGCAGAAAAGCTCAATTAATGCACCGTTTCCCTTTCCACAATGAAGGGCACAATCAAGGTCACTCGTAGGTTGGATTCCCCCGCATTTTCTTACTGCTTGATGCTGCTTTGTTTCCTCAGTGAGTGTTTTTCTTCTCTCTTCTGCTTGCACCCGTATCTGTTCACTCTTCAGCTGTTCTATGGCAGCTTCATATTCCTATTGCAGTAAGAAAGCAGTCATCACAAATAAGCTCAGTACAACATCCTACCAATGAAAATTACATTCCAAGAAGAACATATTTTCAAACACTGTGATACCCCGCAAAGCAGATAGGTCTTGTTTTGGCTTTCTGGTGATACGTGATCAATAAAATATAAGCTTAAAACAGAAAAACCATAGCCAACCGTTGCACAGTGAAGTGTCATTTATTTTCAAAATCAAAAAAAGATCCATAATAAAGAAGATAGCAGTCTATCTTCTCCCCAACCATTTTACACCAGCAAAAACCTCATCACTCCATAAAAATAATACAATTATTTATTCTAGTTTGGAGACATTTCAGCATTTATAAAGTCACCCATGTCACACAATTTCTAAATGAAGTTATAAAACATCAAGAGAAAAAGTTAACTCTGCAGCACTTCAGCTTACAGAATCAAAGAAAGACAAATGTGAGAATGAAAGGCTTAGCACTCCCACCACATTGATCGAAAATAAGTAAAATATCCCCCCCTCCCAAGCCTTACAATCCCCTGAAACACGAAAGGTTGGGATTAGTGCCGCACCTTGAGCTTGGTTTGCTGCTCCAGCTGCAGGGTCTGCTCCTGCATCTGCGCGAGGCTGAGGGCATCTTTCGCGTGGCCTGAGGAGGAGGCAGGAGGAATCGTAGAATCATAAGAGTGCATAAGGTTGGAAGGGACCTCTAGGGATCACCTAGTCCCGCCTAGGGACTCTAGGGATCACCTAGTCCCGCCTAGGGACCTCTAGGGATCACCTAGCCCCGCCTAGGGACCTCTAGGGATCACCTAGTCCCGCCTAGGGACCTCTAGGGATCATCCAGTCCCACCTAGGGACCTCTAGGGATCATCCAGTCCCACCTAGGGACCTCTAGGGATCATCCAGTCCCGCCTAAGGGACCTCTAGGGATCATCCAGTCCCGCCTAGGGACCTCTAGGGATCATCCAGTCCCGCCTAAGGGACCTCTAGGGATCACCTAGTCCCGCCTAGGGACCTCTAGGGATCATCCAGTCCAACCTAGACCAGGACCAACCTAGGTCACCTAGAGCACGTGGCACAGGACTGCATCCAAGCGGGTTTTGAAGATCTCCAGAGTAGGAGCCTCCACATGCTCTCTGGGCAGCCTGTTCCAGTGCTCTGTCACCCTCACTGTAA